>JAVJIF010030667.1:0-217764 GCA_038442645.1 Agave tequilana
GACTCTACTACAAATGGTACTTCCCATTTAGACTGGAATTTCCCTTTTGTCTTATGTGTCATTACCATAGGTCTTCTGATGGCTAAGACAAGATCGCCTTTCTTGAAAGTTCGCACTTTGACTTTCTTGTTGAAGGCTCTGGTAATCCGGGCTTGGTTAAAGCTCGATTTGTTCTTGGGCCTGCAGACTTTGTCATCTAAGGCTTCCAATTCTTGGAGTCGCTGTCTATGCTTCTCCTCATTTGTCATCTCTGCTGTCAGGGCGACGCGTAGAGATGGAATTTGGATTTCTAGTGGAAGCACTGCTTCACACCCGTATACCAAAGAAAATGGTGTAGCTTTAGTTGGGGTTCGAACAGTTGTGTGATAAGCCCCATAAGCATTCACCCAGCTTGTCGTCCCAGTCACGTTGACTTTCGAGACGAATTTCTTGAGAAGCTTGCCAATGGTCTTGTTGAAAGCTTCTGCGAGACCATTAGCGGCGGGGGGTAGTATGCCGTGAGGACACACTCTGGATTCTGAACTTGGCGCAGAACCTTTGGAAAGCCTGACTGATAAACTGGGGTCCATTGTCGTGGACGATTCGCCGAGGTACACCAAAACGGTAAATGACATGATGTTTGACGAATTTGATCACGTCTATGACTGACTTTCCTTCAAGGGAATGGCCTCAGCCCATTTGGAGAAGTAATCGGTTATGGCCAAAATAAACCGATGTCCTTTTGATGATGGAGGGCTGATAGGGCCAACTACATCCATCCCCCACATTTCAAATGGCCAGGTAGAGGACGTAGGGTGAAGATACCCCGGTGCTTGATGGATGAAATCGCCATGTATTTGGCAGACGTGACATCTTTTGCATAATTGATGGCATCAGCGATCATCTTAGGCCAATAATATCCCAGCCTTTGGAGTCAGTATGCAAGTTTTGGGCCAGGTTGATGGGCTCCACACATACCGTCATGGGCTTCTTTCAATATTTCCTGTGCCTCTTTTGGTGAAAGGCAGCGGAGCAAGATCCCGTCGTGCGATCGACGATACAATGTTCACGTAATCGCATTATAGTAGAATTTAGGGGCTTTCCTTCGAATGGCAGCCACTTCTTTGGTGTCCTCGGCAAGATGCCATACAGGACATAATAAATGTAGGGGAATCGTCAGTCTCTAGGCTCTGGAACCGATTGACAATTCCAGCGCTTCTTTGTTTTGAGAATCTCCTGTTGGCTCATGGTAGTCCTCAGGAGCAATCTCGGGCAATACAGGTCGTGGCTGTGGACAAATATCTTCTCCACTGTTCCAGCCGGTATAGAGCTAAAGAGGCAGCGAGGGATGCCAGTGCATCTGCATGCGCATTTTGCTTGCGTGGTACATGGTCGATGTAGAAGTTTGTAAACTTCCAGCCATGTGGACAGTTGCGTTGTAATAGGGTACTAGGTCTTCATGTCTGACTTCGTACTCCCCGCGAACCTGTTTAACGATGAGTTTGGAGTCACCATATGCCTCGAGATTTTTTAACGCCAATCTCGCAAATTACATCCCAATCAAAGAGCATTGTACTCCGCCACATTGTTGGAACACGGCTCGGTTAATGAGACAGCTCGAGGAATCACATAGTTCTGTGGGAAGACGAGTACTACTCCTACTCCTGCCACTATGTGTCCTTTTGGGCTTGCTCTCGATGCACCATCAAAGAAAAAGTTGCCACACCTGCCTTTCGAAGGATGTCTGGGTCTGGCAGGCTTCAGCGACCTCGTCTGGGAGATCTTCGTAAAGTTGGGCTGCCCTCGGATCTGGATGCTCAGCCAGGAAATCCTCCACCGCTTGACCCTTCACGGCTTTTTGTGGTAAAAAGTGCATTTCATATTGGAATAGTAATATGGCCCATTTTGCCAGCCGGCCGTTCAATGATGAAGGCTTTGTCATAAGTAACCTCAAGGGGTTGACTTTTGAGATGACGTTTATTGTTTGGCCTACCAAATAGTGTCGCATTTTCTGAATAGCAAACACCAATGCCAAACACTCTTTCTCGATCGGGTTGTACCGATGTTCGGCTCCGATCATTGTTCTACTCAAATAGTAGATTGCTTGCTCTCGTCCTTGATCATCATTCTGAGCTAGTAGAGCTCCTAAAGAATGATCCATTGCTCGGACGTATACCAGGAAAGGTTTTCCAGACACCGGAGCTGTAAGGACTGGCGGTTGTGTAAGGTACTGTTTAATTTCCTCAAATGCTTGCTGGCAAGCGCTGTCCCAAATGAACGAAGCACCTTTCTTCATTAATTTGGAAAAGGGTTGGCATCTTCCGGAGAGATTTGAGATAAACCTTCGGATGTACGCCAATCGTCCTTGCAATCCCCTGAGCTCCTTGAGGTTTCTCGGAGGTTGCATCTCCTTGATAGCGCGAACCTTTTCTGGGTCCACATGAATCCCCATAGAGGTTACTACAAACCCTAGAAATTTTCCACTGGCCACCCCCAGGAAGGACTTGGTGGGGTTCATCTTCAATTGATTGGCCCGCATGATGTCAAAGACGACCTTTAGATCAGTTATATGATCCCCTTTAACGCGGCTTTTCACCGCGATGTCGTCCACATAGCATTCCACCGTTTTGCGCATGTGCTCGTGAAAAATGGCATTCATGGCCCTTTGATATGTCGCCCCCGCATTCTTTAGTCCGAAGGGCATGACGGTGTAGCAGTATACCCCCAGTGGTGTCCTGAAAGAGGTATGTTTCTCGTCGTCAGGATACATTTTAATTTGAATATATCCTGAGAATCCATCCATGAAGGACATTCGCTCGAATCCACATGTGTTGTCAATCATAACATCTGTGATTGGCAGTGGGAATTCGTCTTTGGAACAAGCCTCATTTAGATCACGAAAATCAATGCAGATCCGGATCTTTCCATTCTTTTTAGCAACGGGGACGATGTTGGCCACCCAGTCGGGATGTTGTTCTTCCCTAATGAAGCCAGAGTCTATAAGCTTTCTGACTTCTGATTGAATTGCCTCCATTACTTCTGGACGGAACCGGCGCTGTGTTGTTGACAGGCTTTACGTCCGTATTAATGTTGAGGCATAGCCACTTGCGGATCAAGTCCAGGCATATCCTCGTAATTCCAGGCGAAGACATCTATGTATTCCTGTACAAAAGATATTAGATCCTTTTTCTCAGAAGGTGATAGGCCTTCGCTTATGAAGATGGGCTTAGGATTAGCCTCATCTCCTAGATTGATCTGGACAACCTTATCTTCTGTAGGTGGCTCGCGTTGTTCAAAGCGAGTGTCCCAAAGATTGTTTAAGTGTTTGATCCAAGGATCTGTATCGAATTGGATCATTTCTTCATCTCCGTCTTCCAGATGGCTTGTTGAAACCATGTTCACTGAAAGTTCTCTGAAGATGTTGCCGACACTACATCGGACTCCCATGATGACGTGCCTGATGAGTAATCATGATATAATGACTCTTCAGAGTTTGATGGAGCTGGAGTTGATATATAGCCCAACCCCCTGCGAGTCCGATGATAATAATCAGGGGTTTTCCCTTTCGGCACAAAAGATCGAAGTAGCGTTCTCCTTCCTTTGCCGAAATTCAACCTGGTCCGCTTGTCAGATCATACCCCATGCTTCCCATCATTCTGAGTGCCTTTGGCTCATAATGACCGAACTGAGGAGGTTCCTCTTCGTCTTCTGACTCTTCACGGGACATTGGTTCGGATTCAACTCGTCCGAAAAGGATTGGTCTTTGGCCTTTCCGTCTTGCTGGAACCATGAATACGGCTTTTTGCGCATCACCGGCATTTCGACATATCTCGAAGGATGATTTCACTGGTACATGCAATGATACCAAAGCATCCATTGCCGACCAGAGATCATCATCCACATTAGTGCTAGTGTCTGACGGCACTGAATCAGAAGCAAATACAGAGAAATACACCAAATCTAAGTCTTCATTAATATACCATCCGCCTACATCATCGGAGGTATTATCAACATCGGGCTTATTAATGCCCGTTACAGGTGGGTCTAGTTCCCAAATGCATTCTTCTTTTTCCGGCTCGGTGTCGGCTTCATTACCAGAGTCGGGCTCCTCTGGTTGCGGGATTTTATCTGTTTCCACAGATTCCTGATATAGGAGAGAATCTGTGAAATAATTCTCAACTCCCTTGAACGGATGCCTTTCGGCAATCAACGTTCGCCCCTTTCCACTCTCGTCGATGTATTTCATGACTTGGTGGAGAGTAGAGGGAACGATAGAATTGCGATGAATCCACGGTCGCCCCAACAGCAAGTTGTAGGAGGTGTCAGCATCTATGACGTAGCATGTCACCTCTGATCTTAGGTCTCCAATCTGGCATCTGAGCTTGACCTTCCCATTGGACGGGTACTATTGGCATTGAACCCATAAATAGTAGTCTGGGTGGCGCTCAAACGGTGAGTAGGAATCCCGAGATGTTGCATGACTCGGCGAGGCATAATGCTCAATGCGGACCCGGGATCTACCTGAATGCGGTTCACCTCAGATGATCCAATATACCCTGCGAAGTAAAGATGTCGATCATGTTTCCCTTTGACTTGCATATCATCTGCCGTGAAGGTGATGCAGGAATATTTTGGGAGGTGTGGAGGCAATCCTCTACATCTTCCTCCTTTGGCCCGATCGGCACCTGGGTCATGAAGACCTCAGCATTAGCCAGAGCTTCTTGTAGAGCTTCTCTGGTCGACTTTGATAACCTAAGAAGCTCATAAAGCGTAATCCGCGCCGGGATGTTGGCTAGTTGAGCCAGGACATCAAAGCGGTAAGGTGTTGTGGATCCTTCCGCTAGGTCTTTCGAAAGAACTCGAGAAAACTGAAGTTCTTTCTGTTTCTCCACAGGTTGTTTTGTGGAGGGCTTGGCTGACTCTGCAGCGGGTCTTGGAGGAGTTACCGCCATTTCGTCATACTTTTTCAAATATGACTGTCCTGAACGGGTTTCCGCCACAAGTTGACTGGGTTCTGTGGCCAGAACTATTGTCTCCTCTTCTGAATCGGTCAACGAAGGAACATCAGTCTCCGCTTCTCGAGAAGAGGCGCATACCACACTACAAGACGAAGGTTTAGCTTTGCCTTTGGACTTCCTGCTGGTCACAGTGGTCCATTGCTGGCCATCCACAAGGTCGGGATGAACCCACATAACTTCTCCTTGGGGTGTGGAAAAGGTACCATGCCCTTCTCCTGTTGTTGGTAAGGGTCTGTGTTGACCATTCTCAACTCTCCTCTTGGGATAGGGACTACTCCAGAGGGTGTTGGAGGTTGCCTCCCAAACTGGAGGAATGACGTCATATTGGCCGCCACTTTCTCTGCTCTGGACGGAGTTTTAATACCTCCGCATCAATCAGAGCCTGAAGGATGTCCTTGAAGATGTAACAGCTCTTGGTGGGGTGTCCCAACATCCTGTGATACATGCAGTACCTAGGATTATCGATTTTACCGACTTCTTCAGGGCGCCTAACTTCAGGAAGCTTCAGTCGATTGCTCTTGTTGAGTAATTTGAAGAGCGAGTCGACATGTTCATCCTTGAAGGAATACTGCTTGTTGGCGCGTGGTTGGCTTGAAGAGCCACTCCCTTTAACCGGTTGAGGTTTGACAGAAGATTTGGTTTCTGTCGCCAAGTTGTCCTTCCGTTTGGCTTGGAGGGATGTGTCTGGCGCACGCCTCGATGACCTCTCAGGTCTGGGTTTTTGTTTTCTTCTGCCTTGACCCGGGCGACGATCTCTTCAGCCTGTTCACCTTGTTGGATTAACTGCTTCTAGGTGCGGCTTTCAGCAACTCCTATTTGGGCAAGGAGTGAAGTTTGGAGATTGTGGCGGCATGTTTCCACCAGGGTGACCTGGGTCATACCGCTTGGACATCGGAGTGCCACATTCCGAAATCTTTCTACGAAAGACTTGACGGACTCTCCCTTTCGTTGCTTGGTGGCCAAAAGGGTTGGCATGGTGACCTCCGAGTCATCTTCAAAGAAGCGTGTTAGGAAGAGCTTCTCCAAATCGCCCCAATTTTTGATGGAGCCCTCTGGGAGCTTCATGAACCATTCAAAGGCGAGCCCTTTTAAGGTGCCGATGAATAAACGCGCCAGGATGGCATCGTTATCTATCACGTTCCCTGTTTGAGATTTGAAGTAGTAGATATGTTGGTTCGGTGAACCTTTCCCATCAAACGCTTGGAGGGTCGGAGCCTTGAACTTGGGTGGGTACGGAACTAAGTCCCACTCGGCCGGATATGGCGGATCAATCCTGCTTCTTGGAGGCCTTTCCGGTTGGTAAGGGCCTCAAGACGTTGCTCCAACTGATTCATTCTTTTAGAATGAACCTTTCCCTGGTCTCGGTCGTCCTTTCCTGCGACGAGGATTTAGACGAACCAGAAGTAGGTTGCTCTTCCTCCCCTATGTGCACAGAAGATGAGCTTTCCTCCTCTTTTCGCTTGCCTTTAGACTTCTTAGAGGAGGCTTTGTTGGTTGACTTCCTCTTGTCTTCAAGCAACTGTGCGAGCATCTGCTTGAGGGAGTCGATAGATTCTTGCTGAGCGCGAATCATCTCGAATTGTTCCTTCTGGACCTGGGCTTGCTGCTCCAAGCGCCTGGCAGTCTCCTCAGGAGTGCTAGTCATATATATGTAGGCCTCTTTCTCCATGGAGGAATTTGAAGCCTGCGACTCTGCAATAGCGGAATGCGAGTCATTCACCTCAATGCCCCGGACTAGAGCATTGTAGTCAATCGGGGAATTGCCCGGTTCGGGTGCGAGTGTATCGGTACACTCCTTCCGGTTCTGTGTCAGATTTATTATCGGAACTGACTGCAGGTTGTTTTCCCTTGCTCCTGCTCTCCATGTTAGCAGTGAGCTCGGAATATTCAGTGTCAGAGAAGACCCTCCTCCTGTGGGAACGACTTCTCTAGATAATCGGGGAATCAGGGTCAGCTGTCTAACTAGAGACTGCTGGTTTGCACCTGAATTGCAACGGCATCGGAGAGCATTGTGATAAGCTGTTGCAGCAACATGACGAAGTGATTTGATTAGCACTTCTTTTCTTTGTCAAATAATCTCTCAGATCCGTGGAAGGAGGATCAAAGAGATTAGCCTCGCAATGTCGAGAGCGGAAAGCTTCCTTGCCCTGTACTGTTAGGACGCAGGGTTCAGCGACGCGGGGCGCATGAACGCAGCTCTCGCGTCGCGTCTTCAGGACGCGCGTCTGGCGTCTCTGCTGAGAAGAGACGCGACTATCGTGTGGCTGATTATTGCGCCGGGGCAGAGACGCTTGAGAGATATAGGGCTGCCAGGCCCCATGCCTAGAGGTGCGTGCTTCCTGCACTTGGCAAGGTGCGCGAGTTTCGCCTTGACGGTATGGGAGTGGGGCTTCAGAGGAGCCAACTGGGTGAGCCTCACGTTTGGGCTGCCAAACACGGACTTCGAGTGTCGGATGTGGTGCAGCAGAGACACCGGTTTGAACCTTGCGTCCTGCCTCAGTTGGACGATCAGTTGTTCCAACTTGCAGTTGATGCGCACGCCTCCTCTGTCGGCGTTCAGCGTTCCGGTTGCGTCGTGGGGGTGAGAGAAACCAAGGACGACCTGGTGCTGAGGAAGAGGGAGGACTGATTGGACACCAGGAAAGCTGACCACGCGGGTCTCCTGAGAGACGTTGGCGCGGGTGCTACGCCTGGCGGTGATTGGCCACGACCTTCTTTACCGGAGCTCTCTCGAGAGAGGCTCAGAGCGGGTTTCGGGGTAAGGCCCCATAGAGACCCTGCGGTAGACGCGGGCCTTTGGGCTCTTGGAGCCGGAAGAGAGGAACTCTTCATATTTTGCCTGGTCGAATTCGACGACGAGCGATTCGACCGTTTTTCCCTTGTAGAGGACGTCACCTTGCACCACAATCTGTTCGTCAGTAACGAAAGTAGTCCCCAGCGGAGTCGCCATCTCTTGTTTGGTACGGAGAAGAGACGTTCGGTGTAAAATTTCCTTGAATCAATTGAAAGATTACAACGGACTACTGCTCCGACTACAAGGGAGGGGAGATGTTGAGTCTTGAATCCCCCTTTGTTTAGTGCTGGATTCTTCAGGTGGCGATGGAAAGTGAATCTTGTTTTCCGTTGATCGGGTCGTGAACGTCGAAAACTTTTGGGGATCTTCTCTTCGGATGGCGGACGGAGTAACGCAGCTCTGTCGGCCAGAAATCTCAAAGAGATTGTAGGCAAAGACTAACTTGTACGCAGCAAGTTGTTTGAAGGGTTGGACTCTCTTTCCTCCTCTCTGGAAGCTCTAAATTCAAGCTCTTTTCTCTCAGAGTTCTTCTCTCCGAAAATCTGACCCCTTCTTCATAGCAACAAGGCTATTATAGAGGTTTCAGGAGTGTACGTGCCTCTAAAAACACTCCATAATGGGGGTTAACTTTCCCGTTATGTGGGCCGTGATTGACCCTATAACCGGGACGGTTACAACTGAGGGCGCGGGTTTCGATCCACGCGCCTTGGAGCTGCTGAGACGCGGGTTTCGACCCTCGCGCCTTGGTGCGGCAGAGACGCGGGTTTCGACCCACGCGCCTTGGTGCGGCTGAGATGCGGGTTTCGACCCTCGCGCCTTGGTGCTGCTGAGACGCGGGTTTCGACCCACGCGCCTTGGTACGGCAGTGCTGGCTGAGACGCGGGTTTCGACCCACGCGCCTTGGTGCTGCTGAGACGTGGGTTTCGACCCACGCGCCTTGGTGCGGCAGTGTTGGCTGAGACGCGGGTTTCGACCCACGCGCCTTGGTGCTGCAGTGCTGGCTGAGACTAGCCTGCGTCTGGAGTTTGGGACTCTGCTTTTGACGACTTGTCTTTAATGATTTTTAGACAGCCCACATGGTCTTATTGAAAAAATTATCCCCATCTAATTTCAAATTTTCAAAAATAATTACTGAGTCATTTTCTTAAACATTCTTGTCTAACAATGAAGTGTGATTTCGGGAGATGATTGATTTGAACTCAAATGAAACATGAGCAAAAACTGATACCGACTCGAAAATTTGACTCAGATCAAGTCGAGAGTCAACAATGAGAGTCGAAATTGGTTCAAAAATAGGGTCCAAACCAAAGAATTGATGTTCACACACTTTCCCCATCAATGAAGTGTGATCATAAGATATCGATGATTCTATTTCACGGTGCACTGGTACAGGATTCAATGTTGACTTCGGAATAGAGAAAAAAATCTGATAAAAATACCCGGGTCATTATTGAATCAAAAAATGAAATAGAATCACTAACATGAGATTCGGGATCACATTCATGGTCAATTTCAATTTCAGAAAAGGGAAAACTTGCCAGAATGTCAAGGTGATTTTCATAACTTAGAGTTTGGTCAAGTTCAAATGTGCGTTCTGAAATTGAATCTTGGTTTCCAAAATAGCATGATTCTTGGGTCCAATCGGTAGAGTTAGGGATATAAGAATTGGTCAAAGGTTGACAAGAAAGACTTTCCTCGCTCTCATTGATCAAATTGCTCATTATTGAGTCTAACCTACTAATAGGCCGGGTAATAGAATTTGGAGTCTGAATCATGTCTTCCATACTTTTTGCAATTGGTTCTTCTTAAAAAGATGAGTATGGAAGTTGATTTTGGAAATGATGGTGAAATTGTGAGTCCATCGGATTTGCGATTGCTGCTCGGACTCACGCAAGGGTTTTATACTCAAGTCCAGTATTGATGATTATTCAATTTGAATCGGTGAGACTGAAAAAGATGAGTAGGACTCTTGAAAATTTGGTTGAGATGATGAGTCCAACATATTTTGCACTCTTTCACAAAAGACTTCCAAACGCTTTGCTAGCTCAAATTCTTCTTCAATTGGATGTTCTAGAAAAGGAGCATATGAAGTTTGATTTGGAAAGGATTGTGCAAATTCTGAATTTGTTGTTAGGACTCAAGCATGGCTTCCATACTCCTGTCTAATGATGATTTTTTTTCAATTGGTGGAACAGGAAAAGGAGGATACGAAGCAGAATCAGGGAATGAATATTGTGGACAAGATGGTTGAAAATTACACTCGGGGGAGTGGAATCCCATGAACTCTCTGAAAAGTGAAAATATTTTTAAAATTATAGTTATAAGATTGGGGATACGTGTCATATTGAGTCGGATAATCCCAACTCGGCATATATGGTGGTTCATGTTATACACAGCCGGGTTGGAGTTATCCGAGTCAAATGAGGTCGAGATGAAATATGAATTCATGTTAGGATTGAAAGAATTATTGTTGTTAAAATCCATTTTATAATATACAAAAAAGAAAACAAACAAACAATAAACAAACAAACAAAGATAAAAAAGAAAATAAGCCTATGCTAAGGTTGACTTAGACGTAGACGACTCCTAACTAGTTAAACTGTCCACGGGGGGTACATCGTCGGAATTTGACTACGAGTTAATCGGCCAGGTAGGGACAAGATCAGTGGGAGGTATCCGTGCTGGAGCAACTGGCCTAATTATGCAAAATCACTGTTCATCGAGGTTTCGCCTCTCAATCCCCAACCTTAGACACCGATCTGACAAGAGTCAACTTCTAACAACTTTTCCTTAGGTCAATATCTTAAATGAGTCCGAGATGTCCCTAGGGGCCAAGTCTAGCAAATTTTATTTAGGCTTGGGTTGTGTGAGTGGGGAGGTGATTTTGGGCCAAGGAAGGTTAATGACTTCCCCACCTTATGTTATCTTGGATTTTGCCCTAAAGTTCAATTGTGTAAGTGTGCAATATAGATAAGAATGAACACAAAAAAGCGAGTAAATCACCGAAGTGTTTGTCCTAACTATATGCAACGCAATATGTACAACTCCATCAAGATCACAACAACATAAGAACAAAATACAGTATTGGAATAAAAATTGACACGTGCCTAGATGCAAATGTCTAAACCGTTTAAAAGCATCCAATTTTTGTATTTTAGTTCTTAAAATTATTATAGTGTACAGGTAATATAAACAAAAGCTAGCAGCAGAATATAAGAATGTACAAGAAATTGCCCAACCACACAAGAGAAAGTGTGGACTTCAGTAATGCTATAGATTTTGACCTGAACACCAAAAACAAAGAAGAAAAGTTAACAAAAATGTGAATTCAAATCGTTCCCATCCTCGGCAACGGCGCCAAAATTTGATCGAGGGAAAACTGCGCACAAAAAGTGTATATTTAGAAATCGATATTTAAAGTGTGTATGCTTAGCTTCCTCGATACTTCCGTTATAATATAGAGGCTAAAACGAGTCGAATCCATAAGGATGAGAGGTAATAGAAGCTTTACCGGTTGATTCACGTGTGTATTAACAATTCTTCAATGTTTGAAAGAATGAAAAGAAAGGAAAATAAAGAATGGAAAGAGAAGTATGGTGAAACACAAAGAGGTAGGAAACATAGTAGAATTGTTTTTGTGATTTTGTTTGTATATCTAAAACAAAGTGAAAAAGAAAAAAAACTCATAGCTACTAACTACTAATGACTCCACCAACATGCTAACTCTTAGTGATAGTTGCCTCACAGGTATCCTTGGTCATCACTAGTCCTTGGTTCAAGAGTGTTTCAAAGCATAACCCATACGATAACTTTCACATCAAAACTCAACATAATAAGGGCAAGCTACACTTAAACCATCAAAACTAAATAAGAGTAAGTATGGAGTAAAGTAATGTTAGCTTGTTAGAGAGTTAGGATGTTTGAGTGTTAGATCCATCATCATGAGCCATCAATGGCTCTTGCAAGAGCAAGGCCAAGTAGAGGCTATTAGATTCATGTGGATTATCAAGTAAGAAGTTAGACTAGTTAGTGGTTAGTAGTTAGTTGCCATGAGAGAAAATTAGCTAAACATGTAAAAGGAGTTGAGAAGAAAATAAAGAGAGGTAAAGAGAGAACCTTTCATAGATTGTCGCCTTCTATTATAAGAACTCTTGCTTTCCAACCATATACCACTCTCTCTCCTATTACAAGATCTACAAGAAATGGAAATACAAAGAACTAACCTAAACTAAACTACCCTAAATTACAGTATAGAAAAACTACACTACTCTCTGTATATCTCTCTGAAGAAGAACCCCATAGGGTATTTATAGGCACCGGGAAAGGGGGCCAAGGGCCAAACCCTGGCCCAAAGTACGGGCGCGACCATGCCCGTACGGCCACGGAGAGCTGCGCGTTGTCCTGTCTGTCCCTTGTCAGATGCAGCTCCCGGTTTCTAGTTTTGGCCCCTGATTTTGACGAATCATCTCTCCAAAGTCAATGGCTAGATTATAGGCCTTTAATTACCCATTAAATGGTGATTTAGAGTCTTCTTCGTCATTGCACACTATGGACCTAGAAACATACAAGAGAGGTGTTTATTAGCAGAATTTAATATGAAATAAATGTGAAAATGAGGTATGAAATATGCAGTTTTAGAGACTAATCACTGGCAAGAGAGAGAAGATTGACTTAAGAATTCAAGAGGAGATTCTTAGAGAGAGTGTTCTCTTGTTCTCCTGCTTCCAAATACTTAATTTTCAGAAACCAAGCGAGAAGAAAATCCTATTAGAAGGCAGCTGTGACCGTCTGATCAATTGCATCGTCAAAGGGATAACGTGATCGTGCGCTAATTAGATTCCTACTGGCATACTTTCTCAGAAATCTCAGAGGAGATCTACTTGTAATTTTCTTTAAGTACTTTTAATTTCGCTCCTTAATTCTTTTTTGTAAGTTTTCCCGATCAATTTCAAAAACAGATCCCCCTTCAATAGCAAACTAAGCTATTTATAGGGGTTTTAGGAGTAAAACTGTCCCCTAAAAAATCCTCCATAATGGGGGTTAACTCCCCTCATTACGTTGGCAGTAATTGACTCAGTAATGACGGCAGTTATAACCGAGACGCAGGGCTTCTCTGCAGTTCAAACGCGAGCTTTGAGCCTCACGTTTTGGGATTATATTATAGTGTTGTTGGATGCCGACTTGCTAAACGCGGGTTTCAAACTCTGCTAAACGCGAGCTTCGAGTTCTGCGTCTTGATATTGCTATTGGCCCAGAGGCCTTTCACTCTAGTTTTGATGATGATTAACTCATGTAGTTATTGTTTACTAATAATCTTGTGATATTTAATTTCAGATATTTAATCAAGATATTAGTAGGTGATTAGCTTCAACAAAGGTGTTTTGGAGCTTTCACATAGTGATTCAAGAGCTCGCGCGTCAAGATCGCATCTAGCACTCGGTTGGAGTCAAGCTCGTTGAATCGCATTTGGATCGAGTCTACTTGGAGATGGCATTCCACAAGAAGACCTCGGTTTGTTTAGTTTAAAGATTAGATAGTATGATATGCTCAAGTTCACAATACACACCCGAGTTTCATGTTTTGGTTTTCGGTTTAACCGATCTTGGTTTTCATGAGTAGATAGATTCAAAATAAGTTTACATGGTTTAATATATATTAGATTTGTTCTATATACATCTATGCTTCAACTATATTATACAAACTTAGTTTGATAGTCTACTTCATGAGTTTGGAGTTTTGTATTTTTTTAACAAAACTTATTTTTGGATTTCATGTCAAAAATATAGATATAAATCTTTATATGTATATTGGATTATATCCATATACAACATGCTTAAAAGTTGTTTCAATATCATGTTTTTGTATTTGGATGAGTTTTTGGACAAAACGATTTTTCATTTCAAAAATCCGAGTTTTGGAAAATACGGATTTTGGTTTTCGGCAAAATTTCAAGAACACAAAAATGGTTCAAATTATTTGAAATATGTGTTGAATTTTTGTCACAAATATTTGTATTTCAAAGATATAACAAGAACAGATTTTTGTGAAATTTATGTGATTTTATGGGATTTATTTGAAGTTAAAAAGACTAGTATTTAAATCTTATATTTTCCCTGCCAGACTCTGGCGGTCGACCGGATGGTCGACCGGACCAGTGGTCGATCGACCGTCCCAGTCAACCGATGTGCACGAGACGTGCACAAAGACCAAGTGAATTGGCTGGTCGACCGTGCGGTCGACCGACTGAAATCACCCCACTCTCGGGTGGGGGCGGTCGACCGGGCAGTCAACGTGCACTTTGGCCCGGTCGACCGGGCGGTCGACTGGAGGCTCAACGGTCAGAAATATGACCATTGGCCGGTCGATCGGAGGGGCAATCTAGGCTTTTCCAAATTGCAACGGGCAGATTTTTGTGGAGGTTATAAATACCCCATTCTTGAGCTGCTTTCACCAAGATTTTTAGAGAAAATTTTCACATCTATTAAGTGTTTTTCAGCAAAAGTTTTTGGGTTCAAAAGTTTTAATCTTTGTTGGTTTTTAAAGCGTTGGAAATTCAAAGAAAATAGAGTATTTTGGGAATTGGTTTTTGATCTAAATTTCTATATCTATTTGGAGTTTTTTCAAGTGATTTTTTTTGTTCAAAACACTTTATTTTCTCACCTTGAGCTTATCTATCTATCCTATCTATAGGATCATTGTTTGTGAGAAAGAATTGGTTTGTGGTCTTTGAGATCACAAAGTATTGTAAACCCTTTTCTTTGCTTGGCTTTGTGCCTTTCCCTCTAAGTATAGAGGAGGTTATGCAATGGGTTGTTGGTATTCCTTTAAGTGTAGAGGTGATTGATAGTTGTTTGGCTTTGTGCCTTGCCTCTTGTGAGAGGTTGTATTTGTTGAGAGAGGAGTTATGTACTCCCGGTTTGTATTTACCCAAATCCTCAGTGGAGGTTCTCTGTGTGGGAAGTCCTGTGTGGACGAGTTAGTGGAAATCCTTCTGGGTGAAGGCGGGGACGTAGAGCTGGGTGCTCGAACCTCGAAACAAATCTTGTTGTTTTTGCGATTGATCCACTTTCTCTAACTCTCTCTCTTTACTTTGTACATTAATTCATATTGTTCATATCATTTGCATGCTTGTGTTGATTGTGTACCCATACTTGTGTTTAACCAAGAGAGCTTCATATAGCACCTCAACTCTTATTTAGAAGAATTCAGAGGAGATGTCCAGAGACCTTCACCGGAATTCGGCTACACTCTTTGGTTACGCTAAGTGTGTTGCTATTAGTTTTTAATTCCGCATCATTTAGCATTAGATTAGCCTTACACCTATTCACCCCCCTCTAAGTGTAATTTCAATTAGTATCAGAGCCTACGCTCCTAATATTAGGTTTAACCACCTAGGAGTGAGATCTTGGTTGCTAATCTATAATTGCATTTGCACACATATTGTTTACATATGGATAGCCCTCCCATGTCTGATATCTCTAAACTTGATATATGAAAGGTTCTTATGAGTTGTCATTTAAAAGCCCTAGGTTACAAAGTTTACCTTGCCATTACCAAGGAATCTTACCTTAGTAATAGCAAGCATATAAAGGCCAATGCACTAGCCCTAAAGGCACTTAGAGCATCTCTTAGTAAAGAATATTTAAATGTATTTTCTCATTATGATTCTACTTTTGCAGTGTGAAACATTTTGACATCTCCCAAGCTACAAACGCTTATCAATAAGAAAGGAAAATCTAGTCGAGACAAGTCCGACCAACATTGCTTCATGGTCCAAGGAAATGACTCCCTTGAGGTACATTCGGATACTCAACTAGATAGTGCTAGTTTCTCTTGTAATGAGTGTATGGATGCATATGCTTTAAATAACAAACTAGCTAAAAATTGTGAAAATTGATTTCGAGATATGAAGTTTTGAAAAAGAATAGTCATACGTTAAAAGAAGAAAATGAAAGTTTGTTTTCAAAACTTAATTTGGTTTTGCAAGAGAGGGATGAGATTTCAATTGAAAATGACTCATTGAAATCCCAACTTGAACTTGCCTTAAATGAAAATAAAATTTTGAAAAAAAAATGATTGTGAAATTATGTTGAAGAAAAATGAAGATCTATCTTCAAAACTTGATTTTGAGTTAAAAGAGAATGAATCTTTGAAAAACAAAATTATTTCTATTTCAAATGAATTGGATTTAGTTTCTAAGAAAAATGTTTCTTTGAAAAATGATTTAGATACTCATGTTTGTCATGCTAGTGTAGCTTCATCATCTAGCTCATCTATTGCATGCACTACCTCTTCTACTATAATTGAAAATGATACTTATATGCTTAAGAAGAGTATTGATTGTTTGGGCTTCACTTTGAGCCAATGTGCCATGAACCACACACGTTTGGAATCTATGTTTCGCAAGAAATAAGTTCCATCTATGCATGCACACCATACACGGCATACACATGCTCCTCACGTATACACTCATAACACTTTGTATGCTCATGTGTACACTTGTACACATTGTGGACATAAGAGCCACCTTGCTAAATTTTGCTATGATAAGATACATGATTCAAATTTAGCAAATAAATTTGTTTGGGTTAGGAAAGGTGCTAACCTCCATGGACCCAAAAGAGTATGGATACTAAAGACCACTCCTATTTTTATGTAGGTGTGGGCTCTCACTTGACGTGAGAGTACTGGTGCTTGAGGTGGATGTGTTTCGAGCTTAAAAGATGACTAATTTGTATGCATCACTTTCAAGGGGAGTTTAGTGGCAAGACCGCCATGGTTTGGAGACATAGACATGTACCCTCATGGTTTTGATAACAATCTCTAACTGCCATTTATGTTTACATGCTTTCATATTATTGATTTTTAGCATGTGTTAATTTTTCATGATTAGTATGTTAAATGTCATGATAATTAGACTTGTAATATACAATATATAGTATGTGAGGCCACCCATGTTTATATGGACCCATATTTTGTGTTCTTTTCATAGTTTAGCTATTATGTATATCATAGCTCTAATAGCATGAGTATTTACATAATGATCATATGAGTTTTTTTGATGCTTCACGTTTTGACTACTTGTTTAAATGTTAGTTTTCATTAAAACTTGTGTATATGCATGTACAACTAATGAGCCACAAATAGATTATTACATGTTTGTGCTTATTTGCTCATTTGTACCAATTAGATGTACTAGTATAGCCTAGTTTTGATGATTCATGCATTTTGACTTGTATTCCCTTTTTGGATATGTTTTCGTATATGTTTAACTTCATGTATGTGTTACTTTGTCTAAACTAATAGTTATACATATACATCCTTGAGCCACTGCCTTCATGCATATACTTTTATGGATTTGTTCATGTTTGGATATGTATGTATGCTCTAGTTTGTACAAAACATACATATGCCTTGAAGTTTGAATTATTTTGATGAAAATTAAATTTTAATGATTTTCGTGTTTTCGTTTATAAAGAAATTTCACATTGAGCTTAATTGCCTATTTTCATGACTATGTCTTTCACACAAAACTTATACACTCACATTATTTGATGTTTTCTCATGATTTTATTTTCATGAGTATTATATGTGTTATATAGACTTTGAGTGTCCTTGTTGAGTGATTTTCATGTTTCATGGAACATATTCTTATTTTATTCCTTACTTGAAAGATTTCGTACTAGTTTACAATTTATCATATAACTAGTTGTGTATTCTTCATTTGGTAGAGTTTTCAATTGTGCTAAAACTATTTTCAAATTTATTCTTGAAAACCCCTACCCACTTAAGGGCGGTTGGTTGGGCACCCATGCTTGTATGTTCTTAATTGAAAATCTTTTAACATGTGCGTGAAATAGGTAGTAGGTATGAGTTATATAGTTGATTTTTATCATATTTTTCAATTGGTATCTTAATTGATATTTTTTTATATACTCATATTTTGTTTTATATATGTATGCTTCAAATTTCTAATAGTATCAATTTCGATTGGTATTTACTTTTTCATACATATATATGTGATTTGATTGTGCTTATATCTCTATATCTTAAAGAACATATCATGTCTATGCTAAGCTTGTTTAGTCCTTAATGACAATTTTTTTTCAAATTGATATTTTAGACAAGCTTTTGCATAAGTTTTATTTGTATTTCATAAAGGGGGAGAAAACTTTATGTTTTAGTTTTCAATTGATTGTATTTTCAATTTCAATTGGTATCTTACTCCCACTCTATATGGTATATTGTATTTCAATTGGTATATTTCAATTGGTATCAAGCATCTTAAATTGTATTATTCTAAAAATTGGTATCATATTGAAATGAGTTATGTTTATCTAAAATTATTTGTTTATATAAAAACATGTATTTCTTTACTATTGGTATCATGATTTACACATTCATATATATTTCAATTGATATCAAGATATAAAATATACATATATATTTCAATTGGTATAAAAAACAATAATGTTTCGTTTTCATTAGTATCAAAGTTTTCAAAATATTTTCCCATTGATATCTCAAAATTTGTGTTTATTTTCTTTTAGTATCATAATATGGTATCACATGTTTTGATATATATCTATCTTATGTTTGTTTTTGTTGCTAGTCAACAAGGAAAAGAAAATTTTTGGTTTATACCCCTTTGTTGATGATCACAAAAAGGGGGAGAAATATTTGTGTTTATATGCATGTTTATTATGTTTATTTGTGTTTTTCATTGATATCTAGTGCATATATGTTAATAAATGTCAATTGGTATCAAAGCATTGTATTGTTTATGCATCGTTTTGGTATCAAGAGCATTGTTTTGTTTATGCATAATCTATTGATATCAAGAGCATTGTTTTATTTATGCATATTTATGTTGAGCATTCATTGCATATCTTCATGTTTATTGCTATGCATGAGTTAAGGGGAAGCTTCTATGAAGCTTAACTTTAATCCATGCATATATAACTCCATGAGTTTTGTCATCATCAAAAAGGGGGAGATTGTTGGCCCAGAGGCCTTTCACTCTAGTTTTGATGATGATTAACTCATGTAGTTATTGTTTACTAATAATCTTGTGATATTTAGTTTTAGATATTTAATCAAGATATTAGTAGGTGATTAGCTTCAATAAAGGTGTTTTGGAGCTTTCATATGGTGATTCAAGAGCTCGCGCGTCAAGATCGCATCTAGCACTCGGTTGGAGTCAAGCTCGCTGGATCGCGTTTGGATCGAGTCTATTTAGAGACGGCATTCTACAAGAAGACCTCAGTTTGTTTAGTTTAAAGATTAGATAGTATGATATGCTCAAGTTCACAATACACACACGAGTTTCATTTTTTTTGTTTTCGGTTTAACCGATCTTAGTTTTCATGAGTAGATAGATTCAAACTAAGTTTACATGGTTTAATGTATATTAGATTTGTTCTATATACATCTATGCTTCAACTATTTATATAAACTTAGTTTGATAGTCTACTTCGTGAGTTTGAAGTTTTGCATTTTAACAAAACTTATTTTTGGATTTCATGTCAAAAATATAGATATAAATTTTTATATGTATATTAGATTATATCCATATACAATATACTTAAAAAATTGTTTCAATATTATGTTTTTGTATTTGGATGAGTTTTGGACAAAACGATTTTTCATTTCAAAAATTCAAGTTTTGAAAAATACGGATTTTAGTTTTCGGCAAAATTTCAAGAACATAAAAATAGTTCAAATTGTTTGAAATATGTGTTGAATTTTTGTCACGCATATTTGTATTTCAAAGATATAACAAGAACTGATTTTTGTGAAATTATGTGATTTTATGGGATTTATTTGAAGTTAAAAAGACTAGTATTTAAATCCTATATTTTTCCCTGCCAGACTCTGGCGGTCGACCGAACGGTTGACCGGACCAGTGGTCGGTCGGCCGTCCCGATCGACCGATGTGAACGAGACGTGCACAAAGGCCAAGTGATTTGGCTGGTCGACCGTGCGATCGACCGACTGAAATCACCCCACTCTCGAGTAGGGGCCGGTCGACCAGGCGGTCGATCGTGCGCTTTGGCCCAGTCGACTGGGCTGTCGACCGGAGGCTCAACGATCAAAAATATGACGTTGGCCGGTCGACCGGCCGGTCGACCGGAGGAGCAATTTGGGCTTTTCGAGATTGCAACGGGCAGATTTTTGTGGAGGTTATAAATACCCATTCTTGAGCTGTTTGCACCAAGATTTTTAGAGAGAAAATTTTCACATCTATTAAGTGTTTTCAGCAAAAGTTTTTGGGTTCAAAAGTTTTAATCTTTGTTGGTTTTTAAAGTGTTGGAAATTCAAAGAAAATAGAGTCTTTTGGGAATTGATTTTTGATCTAAATTTCTATATCTATTTGGAGTTTTTCCCAAGTGATTTTCTTTGTTCAAAACACTTTATTTTCTCACCTTGAGCTTATCTATCTATCCCATTTAAAGGATCATTGTTTTCTGAGAAAGAATTGGTTTGTGATCTTGAGATAACCAAGTATTGTAAACCCTTTTCTTTGCTTGTCTTTTTGCCTTTCCCTAAGTGTAGAGGAGGTTATGCAATTGCGGTTGGTATCCCTCTAAGTGTAGAGGTGATTGATAGTGTTTGACTTTGTGTCTTGCCTCTTGTGAGAGGTTGTATTTGTTGAGAGAGGAGTGTGTACTCCCGGTTTATATTTACCCAAATGCTCAGTGGAGGTTCCCTGTGTAGGAAGTCCTGTGTGGACGAGTTAGTGGAAATCCTTCTGGGTGAAGGCGGGGACGTAGAGCTGGGTGCTTGAGCCTCGAAACAAATCTTGTTGTTTGTGATTGATCCACTTTCTCTAACTCTCTCTCTTTACTTTGTACGTTGATTCATATTGTTCATATCATTTACATGCTTGTGTTGATTGTGTGCACATACTTGTGTTTAACCAAGAGAGCTTCATATAGCACCTCAACTCTTATTTAGAGGAATTCAGAGGAGATAGTCCAGAGCCCTTCACCGGGAATTCGGCTACACTCTTTGGTTACGCTAAATGTGTTTGCTATTAGTTTTTAATTCCGCATCATTTAGCATTAGATTAGCTTTCACCTATTCACCCCCCTCTAGGTGTAATTTCAATTGCTTATATGGCTGAGACACGGGCTTCAAGCTCTGCGTCTTCGCCATTACAGTGAAGCAGAGACGCAGCTTCGACCCTTGCATCTTGGTACTGCAGTGATGCTGAGGCGCGGCCTTCAAGCTCTGCGTTTGGCCATTGCAGTGATGTTGAGACGCGGGCTTCGACCCCTGCGTCTTGGTACTACGCGATTGGCTATGATTTGTCTTGCGTCTGCAGTACAGACTCTGCTTTGTGATGACTTGTCCTCAGTAATTTTTAGATAGTCTATTTATCAAACATATTAACCAAGATCTTTTGCTAATTCAGATTTATGTTGATAACATTTTTTGGTCTACTAATGAAATTCTGTGTGAAGATTTCTCTACAAGAATGCAACAAGAATTGAATTGAGTCTCATGGGAGAACTCAATTTCTTTCTTGGTTTGCATATCAAACAAGCAAAAGATGAAACTTTATCAATCAAGGGAAGTACGTTCTTGAGCTTGCGATAAGTTCAAAATGGAAAACTCAAAAGACATGTCTATTCCAATGAGTCTACTACCAAACTTGACAAAGATGCCAATGGTAAGAGTGTAGATGAAAACCTCTACAGACATATGGTTGGTATTCTTCTCTGTCTAACTGCTAGTAGACCAGATATCATGTTAAGTGTTTGTATTTGTGCATGCTTTCAAGCTTCATCAAAAGAATCTCACTTATATGTTGTAAAAAGAATTATTAGGCATGTTCACTTTGGATTTTGGCTCATATTATCCTAAGTATGCTAGTTTTGATCTATTGGGATATAATGATACTGATTTTGTCGGAAGTAAAACTGATAGAAAGAGTACAAGTGAAATATGTTAATTTCATGGCCATTTTCTTATATCTTGGTTTAGTAAAAAAGAAAATTGTGTTATACTTTCTACAACAGAGGCGGAGTATATTGCTGCCGGATTATGTTGTGCACAAATTTTGTGGAAGAGGCAAACTTTACAAGACTATGGTGTCTAGTTTGATACAACTAGCATATTATCCAAAAATTCTATTTTACATTCTCGCACTAAACACATAGATGTAAGACACCACTTTCTTAAAGATCAAGTTGAATATAGGGATATCTTATTAAAATTTATTGATACCCATAATCAACTTGCTGATATTTTACTAATTGTCTGCTGAACAATTTTGCAATATTCGTAGCAATTTGGCCATTTTGCATATTAGAATAACTTTTATTAATAATATTTCTTAAGTTATTGTAATTTCAGGTATTCTATCGGCAGGTCCTATCATCAGTATCCTTTCTATCAGACCAGTTTGACTCATTTGACTTATTTTTCTTACCTATAAAGTGATGTGGACCACCTAATCTACTTCATTTCTTCTCTAGTATCTAAATTATCTCCTACAAAAAAATGCAGTGCTGCAACTTTCCTAGTCCATGTCCATTTAGAAAAACCTAACTCCTTATCTCTTGTCTTCTTCTTTGAAAAATCCCCAAATTCTTCTTCTCCAAAATGTTCGAGCCTCGGCCTATCGTCTCTAGTCTCAATGAAGAGCACATGTATATTTTCATCAACGTCAGCGAAAGGAAGAAGCACAAGACAATAACTGTCTCCAAAGCTTTGCATTCTTACACATATTTCTTGGAAGATCATAGACAAAACAGAAAGAAAGAAGAAAAATAAAAGAGATTTTGGCAAGGTTCTCACAAATGAAAAAAGGATTTACCTGATCTGTGAAGATGCCAAAATGTTCTACAAAGAATTTCACAATGGACCTTGTATTGTGTAAAGGTATGTTGATTTCAACTTTATTTCGGACTATCAACTTAATGAGTGCTCCGATTTCATTCATCTCAGAGAATTTGCATGTGAAAAATTCTCTATATTTCTAATCTGGTGGCCATATTCTACCAAACCTCAGAATCAAAAAGGATCTTCTCACCGCATTCTCACTAGTTAAGGGAACTATGATAACTCTACGTGAAGTGGAATTAGGAGAAATTTTGAGAATTTCTACTTTAGGACCGAGCATTTTGGGTAAGTCTTTCTCCTTTCGTGGTCGAAGTAATCTTAAGCTTTAGCCAAGTTGTTTAGAATAAGAATTGATAAAGTTCACAAAATTGAAAACTCATTTTCTGTCTGTCTCACCCTAGAGCTCATGTGTTGGCTAAGATAGCTCATTTCAATTTTCTATCTCAAGGAGGTCACTTTCATATTACAAAAAATATTGTTTAACGTTTTTATATGCTATGCTAGCACTGACTAACTTCAATTACCTCATTTTATCTTGAGTCCTATGATAATGCCCTCTGGACAACTCAGATTTTCTTCATTGTTAACAAAATTGTTACATATTTGAAATTGTGCTTGGGACTGAGACCCCTCATGGATAAAGAATGCTCTGGGCCTACTTCCATTAACAGAATGTTTCTTCTCATAAATGATTTTAATAAAATCATGAATGGCGAAACCAAGACAGAGGAAGAAGCTAGGTGGAAGAAGACTCACCATGGGAAAATACCAGGTGGGAAAATAAAGAGAGCTGATATTAAGGAAGAATACATTATACCTGTAAGCTCTGATTCTGAAAAGAAAATCAGTAGAAAAGCAAACAAGAGAGAATGTAGTAAATTAAGGAAGGAAATTAGTAGGTTGAAGGATAAATTCAACCACTTCAGGAGGACTGTCCAAACTGATTTATCTAAAATCAAATGAAATCTTAACAGACTCCTCAAGAAGCTGGTTCATAAGTACACTGAGAGAGGTAACTTTCCTAATTCTGATATGCTTCTTATGATTCTGATCAATTAATGACAACTCTGATAATGAGGATAATTCTGCTCATGAGGATAGTTCCGGTAAAGAGAAGAGGCCTATGACTAGGTCCTCCTCCAAAAAGACCTAACGTGCTTTCTATTTTTATCTACTTGACTGATACTCTGCATGTAATAACTATCAAACACTATTATTTTCTTTCATTGCTCTTATAGTACTGTCATGTATGTTATGCCTGTAGTGACTTATCCATGCATGCTTTTCTGTTAGATTTTCTACTGCTGATAAAGAGGGAGATTTTACTTGTCTGTTGATTGAATAACATTCTGTAGGATGACAAATGCACTTGGCAATTGACTATGATATTATGCAAATTACTTGAGCCTAAAGATTGTGTTAATATGCAGATTTTTGCTCACTGGATACATATATCTGCATATCCTTGTGTACATGTCAAAGGACAAAATTTGTTCATATTTTGTCACAAACATATTCACATATATGGTCATATGTACTTGTTAAGCACATGCTAATTACAGATACTTCTTACTGATAAGTTCAAATATATTGTGAGAATCGTGAAGTATTATCTATCTATAGAAGTGCATGTTATATTTGAGAGATTAACTATATTCACAAGTTGTGAAAATTTGTTGCCATGAATTGAATTTAACAGGAGGAGTTTTGCTCTTTAATCATTCTTAGTGCATTGGCAGATAAATAGGAGAGCTTCAAAAGTAAAAATAAATTTTTTTTCTATTTATAATGTTATCATCTTTCCAATCAAATTTATAAATTGCCATCATAAAAAAGGGGGATTATAACTCCTGTGATTTTGATGATGTAGTTAACCTATAAATTAAGCTACTAATAAGTTGGATTAGTAGTGTTGTTTTATTTAAGGCAAGACTTTACTTGCAGGATCGATGAATTTGAGCTAGTAATGTCACATACATATAGAGAATGGAAGGAATTATGTGAAGCTACACAAATTTCATATTCAAGGTAAACAAATAGCTATTAGAAGCAAAGTACATCTAGCTCCACAAGATCAAACTATTACAAGATACATCATATGAAAGAGTAAGAAGAAGTCAAAGAAATATTGAGCTATATATTCATCAATAGAAACTATGTAAGTAATCATATAATATTTTATTATCAAACACATATTTGAATCATAGTAGGATCTTTCTGTTTCAGTTTTTAGGTAGTATTTCTATTCTACCACCTATCTTACCACTCAACCTAATTCTACCATCTCTGCCCATTACAGATTAAACTGAGAAAATTATGTCATAATTCTGGTTCTGTTCTGATTGTTCTCTAGACATTATATTTTCTAATATGTGGCAACTAAGTTATAGTACCACATAGGTTGTACTTCACTTGGTAAACTACATACTCTTTGCATTAACTTCTTTCACACAAGTGGGATGTACATATCCTACAACTAAAAATTGGGTATGTCCATGTCAAACTATCCTTCTTTGTTCATGTGCTTTTGACAGTTTTGACAGTTGAAAGCCCCAAACTTGAAATACACCTAGAGGGGGGTGAATAGGTGTACTAACTAATCTAATGCTAACTAATGTGGAATTAAAAACTATTTATGCAAACACAAACTATTAAGCTAACACACACACACAAGAGTGTAGCCGAATTTTCGGTGAATGGTTCTGGACTATCTCCTCAAGATTCCTCTAAATTAAGAGTTAGGTGCCACTATGTCTCTCTAGGTTGAATACAAGTGTGAGCAAACAACCCCAAGCATATATTAATTAAGCACAAGATATATCAAGCATATAAAGAGATAAACAATAAAAGTATGCAATATATATAAACACAAGTGAGAGAGAGATGAGCAATCGCAAACACGGGAGAATTGTTTCGAGGTTCGAGCACACTTGCTCTACGTCCCCGCCTTCAAACACTATGAAGAATTTCCACTATAATGATCCTGCAAGATCATTCGGTGCTACAACACCTACAACGAGCTCCCTCAAGAACTTTTGGACCCGTAAGTCCCTCACTTGTTCTGGCAAGAACAAAACACGTAAGCACACTAGCTTGCCGAGGCCGCACCTATACAATGAGCTCCCTCAAGAACTTCACATAATGCGAACCCACAAGTTCGCCTCCTCAAATACAATGATGAAATCTTGGTGATCTCTACACTTTGACAACCAAAAACACTCTCATAACAAAGCTCCTATAAGATAGATATGGTAATGAAAAACTCAAGCTTTTGTAAGAAAGACTAGGATAGATTTGTGGAGGAAAAAACTCAAGAAATCCTTTTTTGAAAACACAAGAGAATTACTCTTGTAAACACTCTTTTTGATATAGAATTTAAGTTCTAAATCTTCTAGGAAAACCTCTGAGAAAGTGGGAAAATTGGCTCAAAAACTCTCTTCAAATCTTGTGTAAAACTAGTCAAAACAGCCCCTTATATAGAGTTCAGAAATATAACCGTTGGGGTCAATCTTTAGGCCAGATGACCTGTCGGTCGACCGGTTGGTCAACCAGTAACCTCAACTGTCATATTTTGGTCAACCGACCGGTCGACTGAGGCAAGATCCAGAGAGCAAAGCTCTCTGGCCAGTGAACCGCCCGGTTGACTGGGGCAAGATCCAGAGAGTGAACTATCTGGATCGGTCGACTGCCTGGTCGACTGGCCCTCAAGCCAAGGCTTGTGCATGTTTCTGTGCACATCGGTCGACCGCTCGGTCGACCGACTTCTAGCTCAGTCGACCGCCAGAAGGCCAGGTCAGGGATAAAAGGGGATTAAAACTTGATCTTTTAACATCCTATAAAATCCCATAAAATCACATAAAATCTACAAAAATAAGTTCATTGAAATATTTTGAAGTACAAATATATGTGATCAAAAATCAACACATATTACAAACTTTTTGAGCCATTTTTGTGATATAGAAATTTAGCCTTAAACAAAAATTCGTATTTTTCAAAAACAATCTTCAATTTGAAAAATGATTTTTCCTAAACTTCTTCAAATATAAAAACAAGATATTTTAAACACTTTTGAAGCTTAGTGTGTATGGATATGATCCAATACACATGTAAGTTGAAATATCTATGTTTTTGACAATAAGCTCTAAAATAAGTTTTGATAAATACAAAACTTAAACACATGATATAGAAACATCAAATAAGTTTTTCTAAACATTTGAACCAACAATGTGTATGGATAAAATTCAAAATACATATAAACTATATAGACTTGTTTTGATGAATTCTAATCATGAAACATAAGAATGTATGCTTTGAAGCTCAAAACCAAAACGATATTTTCTAAAACTAAAACTATTTTATGAAAACACATATAAATTTTTTTTTGTGTGCATATGAGCTTGAGCAATCCACTACTAATATATCCTTTACATTTTATCTAAAACACAAAATCTTAACACTTACAAAACTAGACTCAAGTCTTGAAAATCTTCTTCTCCTTCTTGACTTGATCTAAACCTTGATCCAATGAGCTAAACTCATCTTGAGTACTTGATGTGATCTTTGAAGTGCGAGCTCTTAAATCAACACGTGCTAGCTTCAAAACTTGACTTCAAATCTTTATTGAAGCTAAAAACTGACTAAGATCTTGATCAAATATCTGAAACTATATAAACACAAGATCATTAATATTATAACTACATGAGCTAATCATCATCAAAATTAGAGTGATGGCCTTTTGGCCAACAAAACTGTCCAGTTTGAACAACTGGGTTAGAGATCCGCTGGATATATATTTGAGAGAAACTTCATCTCTTTCTCTTTCTCTAAAGTCTTCATACTCTCTCATGTCTTACTGCTACAGAAGCATTAAATGCCCAAGATTATACACAATTTTAGTATTTTTTTTAGCAGCATTAAATGTTGTGAACGGGCAGAAAATCTACCTCACCCTTTCTTCAACAGTTGAATTCACTTTATCTTGTCTTGTTGTTTATATAATATCTTATTCATTCATTGCAAGAATAAGAACAAAATCTGAAAGTTGCAGACAAGCTTAGACTGAGCTCTCCCATTTTCAAAGCCTTAAAAATTTTAGATCTCACCAACAAAAGTAGTTGCAATCATTTTATTCAAGTTCTGATTTTTCAAAAAAAATCTTAAGCATTCAATACAAGAGAATGTAATCACTTCATTTACTTTTTTATTGAAGAATCTCATCTCATCCTCTATATTTATTCTGGATTCTTATTTTTATTGTTTTAGACTTATTGTGCCAAGTTATTGGTTGATAATACTTAGAATTATATGATTGCATAAAGTCACATATGGTATTCTATTATTGTGCTTATTTTAGTTTTCATATTATGTTAGAGAACAAAATCAATTGTCATACTCATTGTTGTGTGCCTCAAAATAGAAGTGGTGTGAAAATTCAAGATTGGAAGTATCTTGGTAATTTGTAAATCCAATATTAGATAGCATCTTGGTGGTTTGAAAATCCAATCTGAATGAAGAGTATTGGTGGTTGTAATTCATGTTTCAAAGTGAAGCTTTTTAGTGGATTTATAAATCCTAGAGAGGAGACTCTAGGTGGTGAATGTAGGAGAGTTTCTCGAACCACTATATAATTGCTTGCGTTTTCTTTGTTATTATTATTGTATTTTATCTGCTGTGCATTTACTGTTGCATTTAATGTTTTCTTCTCTCTGTTTCTTCTACCACCATATTGTGTCATCCTACCATCAGACTGGGTGATTTATCAGTCTGTCCTACTTTATAGTTTGTCTTATAAATAGTATATTTAATTTTTAATTACCCTTGATGCTATTCACCCCCTCTAAGGTCCGATATACAGTACTAATGATCTTATGTGTTTAGTTTTCAAGATCTTATTTCAAGTGTTTAACTCCAATAAAAGACTCAGAATTAAGTTTTGAACCAAACAATTATTGATTAAAGAGCTCAAGCATAAAGATTATATCAAGTACTCAAGAAGGAGTCAAGCTCAAGAAATCTAGTTTGTATCAAGTCAAGATGAAGAAGAAGATCAAGAAGTGAGAAAACTTAAAGTTTGTTGTTAGAGTTTGTAAATTTAGATTCTTTAAAATAGTAGTGTATATTTGATTGCTCAAGTTCACACATACAAAGTTTTTAATGATAGTTTATTGAGTGTTATTAAAAATGAATTTATAGTTTAAAGTTTAGATTTTGCAAAATCTAATTTAAAAGAGTTCAATATTTCAAAATGAATTTGATATTACAAAAGAAGTTCAAAATATTGAAATATGTATTAATTTTAATCACATATATTTGTGCTCAAAGAAATTTTTATGAACATATTTTTATAGAATATATAAAATTTATTTGAATTTTAAAAGCATTTTAAAAAGAAAAATCAATTTTAGGGCTCGGCCGGTCGACCTTACAATCGACTGCACCGCAAAGTAAAAGCTTTATCAGTCGACAGGATGTGCGTAGCGTACACAGGGCTATTTGGCTCTGAGCCCCGTCGACCAGGCGGTTGACTGCTGACTTAGCCTTGTTTGAGCAAGCGCAGGACGGTCGACCGCTGTCTCTGAGCTCAAAACTGAGCTTAGAGAGCTGCTCTGACCAGTTGAATGGCAACAACGACTGATTTATTTAGCTGCTGCTAGTGGATCGCTCAGTCATCCGCCAGCAATTAAAACTGCTAGAAACATTTTAAACGCTTTTTTTTGCATAAATTTTAGAATTGTTTCAAACAGCTGCTTTTTTGTTTTAATGGTGTTAACATGCTTTTAATTACTGATATCACCAAGTAATGATCTTACTCTATTCTCTTATAAATATGTGTTTATTAGAGAGTGATTTAGATATAAAGTTTTCAAATGTTAAGTGCTATCCATTTCATATCCTTGTGAGAAATTTTTTGAGTTTTCAATTCCTAATCTCTAGTTTTTTTTTTTACCTATGCTTGAGCTTTCAACTCTTCTCTATTTTATAGGCTGGGTCTTGTGAGAGTTTTGTTTGTGGTCAAGGAGTTGATCAATATGTGTTTCATTCTTTGTATTGTGAGTGGTTGGAGGTTGCCACCTCGAGCGAACTTGTGGGTTTGTGTGTTGGTGCTCTTGCGGGAATGAGTGGGGGACTTGCAGGTCCAAGAGTTCTTGAGGGAGTGCGTAGGAGCTTGTACGTATTGCGGTACTAGGTGATCTTGCGGGATCAGTTATAGTGGAATTCTTCATTGCAGTAAAGGCGGAGACGTAGATAAAGTTGCTCAAACTTTGAAACAAGTCTTTCATGTCTGCCACTGCTCTTTTGTCTCTTATATTCTCACCCTTGTTTATGTCTTACATAATTATGCCTGCTCAACTTTATATGCTTGAGTTGTTTGTGTATACTCTATTTAATCAAGAAAGTATTCATGCACCTCAACTCTTATTTTAAGAGGAATCGTGATGCGAAGTTTAAAGTCATGCACGGGGTATACAACTTCTTGATTGTAAGTTTTAACATTGCTTCTGTGCTCATATTTGTTTAGACATATTAGTTAAAGTTTTTATTTCTGCATTAGATTGCATATCACCTATTCATCCTTTCAGGTGATTTCACTTATATATGGGTCTACCATGCTTAAGGGTCCAAACCTGATACCACAAATGAATATTTTAATAGTTATTTCACTTTGTTCAAGCCAAAATATTATTTTTATTTGTTGGGTTTTAAAGCTCAGTCCTCCGAGATTTCATAAGTTAACATAGAAAATCCGTGAAGTTTAAAATTGAGCACCAAACCCCCCTGACATTTAAATTCTTTAAACATGTTAGTTTTTCGGGTCATGTGACTGTCACATGACCTCTAAAATATCCATAACACTCACCTTCTTGAGTTTTGTAATGGCTTATGGCAAAAAACAATCTTTTGGCGAATTTTTGCCTCTCCAGTCTGCCTCTTTTCTTGATTATGACTTCTTATAACTCAAGGGCAAAATGTCAGTTTAGCTTAAAATTTAATACCCTCAAACTACTTTAGACGTCAGGGTGTATGATGCTTAAATTTGAACCTTAGGGGTTTCTTTGTTAACATATGAAACCTCAGAGGGTTTAGCTTTAAATTACCCTATTCGTAAACAAGGGTATTATAAGATTACTTGGATATGTTTAACATGCTAAGATTTCTAAGAAAATAAATAAAATAACAAATTCAAACGGAAAAAGGGGTTAATTTATATTTGAGTTTAGGGGTTGTTTATTTTGGGGCAGAATTGAGAAAACTCGTTTCTCACTTGTGATGTTTGTTTAGAACCTAAAATAAAAAAAATGAGAAAACCCTCTTTTCTTTTTTCTTTTTCTCTTTTACACTTAGTCGTAACTCAAATAATTAATTTTATGGTCATATAAATCACGCTAGCTATCTAATTGCAGTCCAAAAGAACCTCAAAATTAATATTTATTACAATATTATTTTGCGTTGTGGTCAACTTTTCATTTTCACTTCCATGTTATTAATCAAATATACTTTTTTACTTACACTTTCACATCACAACCAAACACCGAAAAATGAAAATACACAAATCCCAATTTCTTACTTTCCCTCACTTTTTTCCCCATTTTCAACTTCTACCTTTTCCTCCTACTTTCAACAACAAACCAAAAGGCCCTTAGGGTATGTTTAGTTGCAAGGAAGTGGGCGGAAGTAAGAAACGGGAAGTATAATTTTTCACTTCCCTGTCTATCCAAACACCTCCTTTTCCTTTTCTCTTTTCTTTTTTACACAATCATTTTTTCACTTCCAAGTATTATAGTTAATTTTGTGGTCATGTAAATCTCATTTGTAGTAAATTATAGCTCAAAACAGTTAATTTTGTGATCATTTAAATCTCATTTGCATTCTAATTACAATCTAATTTTTATTTTTCTTAATTAATTTTTATTTTAATATTATTTTGCTGCCAACTTTGTGGTCAACTTTTTTACTTTCACATTACCATCCAAACACCGGAAAAGACATAACATTTTTCAAACCACACTTCACGATAACATTCAAACACCGGAAAACGCTCTAACCAATTCCTAAGTTTTAAAGGGAACTATTACTACTTCTTCACTTCCTCACTTTATCACTTCCACCCCTAACCGAACAGCCCAGTGTAAGTTGTCATATTCAGAGAGAAATATTGGGTTCGATAATCCAAACCCGAGTCCAAATCTGATAAATCATTGAGGTTGGATCCTCTTGGTGGGTTTGGATCCCTGTGGATCTTGTAGGATTCGACCCGAATGCGACCCGTTGCTGCTCATACATGCTGGCCGCCTCCGGGTAATCTTACCGGCCGGATCCCAATTCATAGGATTCAGTGGGGTACTAGGACGCACGCCACACAGCAGAAGATGCCACGTGTCCATTCTTTCTGCAGGCCCCGCTACTCCCTATCAGGCAGGCTCTCTGATTGGTCACTAATATTGCACATTTATTATCATATTCTCATACTTATTATAGAATAAACTCAGCTTTTTCCTAATTAAATGTTTAATTTATTTGCAGGCCCATTCCTAAAGGAGAGTAAAGAGAAATGAGCCCAAAAGCCCATCAAATTCTGAATTAAATCAGAATAAATTCGAAATCAGGGAATCAGGGAAAATTTTGGCAAATCAGAGAGGTTGAAAATCGGTTGAAATGAATCATCCCAAATCAAGCGGTTGAAGCTAAAGATCAAAGGCCGTTTTATCATAATTCCGGAGCTGTAATGAGAAATCCAGCTGAAGATAAAACCAGAACGCGAAACCAGGGACTACCATCAACAGGGTGTGGCAACCTGGCCACACCCTGGCCGCAAAAACGCGGCAAAAGCCGCCTTTCCGCGGCTTTGTTAGTGAGTTAGGGGGAGCGTTTGCTCCCCCTATCTTCATACGCTCTCCTACGTGGGTTTTTGCCTATAAATACAGGGATTTTCAGAGCGTACTGGGGACGACCAGGCAAAGATAGAATTTAATCCACGTTTTCATTCTTTTTTAGTGTAGGTTTTTATTTTCTTTTCATGTAATTTTTCTTTCTTTGTAAGTATAGTTTAGACTAAGATTCATGTAAGTAAGAGAGAGGCTTATGTTGAGAGTGACACCGATGTACCTCCTTCTTTCTTCCATTGTTTCTGTAAGCAATAAAAGGTAATTTTTATTTTATGTTTGTCTTTACTTTTGTTTTCTTCTTCTTCTTTCTACTTTTCCTCTTTTGGTTATGATGAGCATTCAAGTGAATCTAGAAGCATCAGTATAGCCATGTCTGTGTGAGTGCCAACGATATTACATGATGATGTTTTCCTCCTCAAGATTCCGTATCATTTCATTCTTATTCGTCTTGATGATGTAATGCGAATGGGGACTGAGCTCGATCTTATGTTTTATGCGTTGAACGCCTCTTAAGCAAGGTAGAACATGCAAGGGTTCCAAGTAAGTCATCAACCAGAGGAGGTAAGTATTTCTTTAATCTTTTCTTTCTTTTCTTTTATTTCTTTAGTTTAGATCACCAATACCAACAACACCCAACTCTTTCATCACTTATTTCGATTTCTTTGTATATGTCTATTTCTGTTTTTCTCCACCTTCTCATTCTACCACTTTCTTCCTAACTTGACTTTAACTCTTTTTCATTTTCTTTTTAAGAACTAAAGAAGAACTTTAACCATACTTTGTAGCCTAAAAGAGAACTTACTAAAAAGCTTCCATCGCTAGTCCCTCCTTGTGGATCACGACCCGCATAGCCACTTGTTATTGCGGTAGAATTGAGCACTTGTACTCTTTATTCTAAATCTGAAATTCTGTATTTTGTGTGCAGGTTAAACCTCAACAAAGTTTGGCGTCGTTGCTGGGGAGGGACGGTAAGTAATTCTTATTAAAGTTTTCATTTTTGGTTAACCTTCTTCTTGATTTTTGGTGTACAGATTTAACAAGGAATTCTTGCTGCATTGTACATATAAGTGGCCTTGGACTCTGCTCAAGAAAGCAGAGCCAAGAAGCCCTCAGATTTGCTACAGTCCTGTGGCAAACTGAGTGAACTACTAAACTGTATTTTTACAGGTTGGCTGAATTGCAAAGTTTAAATATCTGTAGCATTTATCTCCTTGTTTGACTCACTAGACTTCCTTTCTAACCTCAACAGTAAAATGATGTTTGTTAAATGCTAAAAACGGTTTAGACTTGCATATAGGCACGTGTCTAATTCGTTTACATTTTTCATTACTGTTGAAGAGTGCTGGAGTAAAGGTACGTGTGCATAGCATCTAGTGTAAGAACACTTTTGGATTGTTTACATTGCTTAAGTGTTACTTTTCTTATACACTGCACTAAATCAATCTTAAGGGCTTGTCTTATGAACAAGATAAGGTGGGGAAGTCATTACCCTCCCTTAGTCCACAAACAATCTCCTCACTCACTAACCCAAGCCTAACTAAAAATGAGTAGACGTTGGCCCTAGGGACATCTCGGACTCAATTAGGAGATTATCCTAAGGGGAAAGGTGTTAGAATTTGACTTCTGCCAAATCAGTGTCTAGGAAGGGGATTAAGGGCCGAAAGCCTGAAGGTTGGTGGTTACTTAATTAAGGAACGTCTTTGACGGATAACCTCCCACCAATCTTACCCTGACCTGGCTGATTAGCTTGTGGTTAAAGTCTGCATTATACCTCCTATGAACAGTCTAACCAGTTAGGAGTCTCTCTAGGTCAAAGGTCTACCCTAACTTAGGTTATAATTTTTTCTTTTTGTTTGCTTATTTGTTTATTTTTTCTTTGTTTGTATTTTATTGTATGATATGGCTTATAACAACAATTTTCAATTTTAATAGTAATCCATATTACACACCAACCTCTTTTTCGGATATTACCAACCCGACTTATCATAACTTTAACCAACCTAGTGTGCCGGATTGGTCTTATCCGAATCAATATAACCCATACCCCAAATCTTAGGACTATAATTTCCAAAATAATTTCAACTCTTCACAGAGTCAATGGGGATTCACCTCCCCCGAGTCCAATTTTCAACCAACTTGTCCTCCTTATCCACCTTATCCATAATATTTTCAAGATTCATACTCAGTTCCACCAGTCCAAAATAGAAAACCATCAATTTTGGAAATGAGTATGCGTGAGTCAAATAAAAATCACAAAATCTTATGGACTTACAATTTCACCATCAATTCCAAAACAACACTTCATCTTTTCAAAAAACGATGAACCAATCAACTATGAAAAGATGCTTGAAGCCATAACTCAGGCTCAAAATGCTCGTAATCCTGACATAGATATGATAGTTCAAACTCTACGTTCTCACCGTTTGGTCAGTTCTGATGTCGCTAACCATTTTGTTAGAGCCGAAGAGTCATGTTGTTTTAGAAAACAAGATTCCATTTCAGAACAATCATTTGAACTTGCCCAAACTCTAAATTTTGAAAATGACATTGACAGTTTGGCAAGTTATCCCTTTCCTGAAATTGAACTTGAGAATGAATATGATCATGAACCTCAACTTAGTGATTCGATTCTACTTCCTGATTCAATTATGACCCTGGTGTCTTCACCTGATTTCAATCTTTTTCCCGAGTCAACATTGGATCCTGTGCCAATTCATCATGAAATTGAATCGCCCATCTTTGATGATCATCATATTGAACTTGACCAATTTCATACTTTTAAAAGTCCCATTGACAAATTGGCAAGTTCTCATTTTTATAAAATTGAACTCAATGAGAAATGTGACCTAGATTCTCAATTTTGTGATCCAGTTCAAATTCCCGAATCAATATTGACTCCCGTTTTGTTACCGACTTGAGTAATATTTTAGAGTCAGTTTTGATTCCCACACCTGCCATTCTTGAACTTGAATCACCAATATTAAGTCACATTCCATTGTGGGAAAATGAATGTGGATTTGAGTTTCAACTTCTTGATTTAGACCCACTTCCTGAACTAATCTCGACTCCTGAACCTTTACTTGACTTAAGTCATTTTTCTGAGTCGGTATTAGTTCCCATACTTCCAAAATCCAAGTTAATCGTTCCATCTTTTCAAACTCCATTTTGGGACAAGGCGGTTGACAAAATTGACTCCGAAATTAATTATGAAATTTGAAAATTAGATGGGATTAAATTTTTAATAAAAATAAGTCATGTATACATCATTTTAGTGGGTTATATTAGAGAGATTTCTGGTAGGTTCCTCCGAACTCCACGAAAAGTCGATTGGGCCGCATTTCGTGGACCAATCAGACCACCACCGGAACCACCACCTTAAGGTAGTATTTTCCTTCCCTGTCTTCTTTTTCATGCATCTATGCATTAATTCATATATTGAGGACAATGCATGAGATAGGTGTGGGGGAGGGTTCTAACATAACTTAGGTTTTTCTTTTATTAAAAAAATTAACATTTTTTTTACTTTTAAAAACTTTTTGAAAATAGAAACAATATTTTGACATATTTTTTGTAAGAAATTAAGTCAATTTAAAGAATAGGAAAATCAAAATTAGGATTTCTTAAACTTGGTCAAAATAAGATTATTTGTTTGATTTTTAGGGTTAGGAAGATAATTTGTCAAAGTAATTTAGTCTTGATCTTTACCTTAATGAAATATGCACACTTCATACACTTACACACTTAGGGTTCAAAAACAAAGATTCTTATGCCTATATATATATATATATATATATATATATATATATATATATATATATATATATATATATATGAAAGATGAACAAATCTAATTATTGATTAGTTAGGTGCTTCGGCCTAAGTAAGCCTTAGTATTTATGCGAAAGATGATTAGATAAGTTTAAGAATATATATATATATATATATATATATATATATATATATATATATATATATATATATATATATAAATTCTCTGATTAAGCTGGGTATTTGTGCCTAATAAAGCATAAGTATTCACGCCTAAAAGTGGTTCATATAATAAAATCCTTAGTTTTGTGGCCTTTTTTGCTCGAGTCCTTGAGTCCTTGGGGTGTTTTCTCACCCGGTACCCTAACCATTTGGTTTGGGAGTCATCGATTAAAGGCTCGTTACATTGGCAGATTAGAAAGCCTAATAGAACTAAGGAATAATACCACCAATATATATATATATATATATATATAAATAAGACATAAGAGTTTGAGTTAAAGAACCCTTAGTCAAACTTTTTATGGTCACAAGGTGCATATGACTTAGGGTAAGATAATAGACTAGATGAGAAGTACACGTTGACTCCTTACTTTGATTGATAACAAATTTTTGAATAGAGACTAAGTTTAGGAATGAAAAATTCGATTTTTCTATAACTTATAGATTACTTAAAACTTACAATAATATTTCAAATATTTTTCTTTCAAAATGTGTTTTTAAAATACTAATATTTTTCTCTTTCTTTACGGATTTTGTGGGTATAATCCACTGAAAACCCTCACGAGACAAAACTCGTCCTCTAGGGAAAACCTAGAGGTTTAACAGCTTGTTGAACATGCTCAATACAATCGAGTGACCTGCGAAAGTGGTCCAATAATCCTTAGTATAGTTTAGTTGTTTTGCTCGAGGACGAGCAAAAGATAGGTATGGAATAAACTCTGCTTTTTCCTAATTAAATGTATAATTTATTTGCAGGCCCATCCTAAAGGAGAGTAAAGAGAAATGAGCCCAAAAGCCCATCAAATTCTGAATTAAATCAGAATAATTCGAAATCAGGGAATCAGGGCAAATCTTGACAAATCAGAGAGGTTGAAAATCGGTTGAAATGAATCATCCCAAATCAAGCGGTTGAAGCCAAAGATCAAAGGTCGTTTTATCATAATTCCGAAGCTGTAAGGAGAAATATAGCTGAAGATAAAGTCAGAATGCAAAACCAGGGACTACCACCAACAGGGTGTGGCCACCTGGCCACACCCTGGCCACAGAAACGCGGCCAAAGCCGCGTTTCCGCGGCTTTGTTAGTGAGTTAGGGCGAGCGTTTTCTCCCCCTATCTTCATACGCTCTCCTACGTGGGGTTTTTGCCTATAAATACAGTGATTTTCAGAGCGTACTGGGGACGACCAGACAGAGATAGAATTTAGTCTACGTTTTCATTCATTTTTAGTGTAGGTTTTTATTTTCTTTTCATGTAATTTTTCTTTCTTTGTAAGTATAGTTTAGACTGAGATTCATGTAAGTAAGAGAGAGAGGCTTATGTTGAGAGTGACACTGATATACCTCCTCCTTTCTTTCATTGTTTCTGCAAGCAATAAAAGGTAATTTTTATTTTATGTTTGTCTTTACTTTTATTTTCTTCTTCTTCTTTCTTCTTTTCCTCTTTTGGTGATGAGCATTCGAGTGAATCTAGAAGCATCAGTATAGCCATGTCTGTGTGAGTGCCAGCGATATTATATGACGATGTTCTCCTCCTCAAGATTCCGTATCATTTCATTCTTGTTCGTCTTGATGATGTAATGCGAATGGGGACTGAGCTCGATCTTATATTTTATGCGTTAAAGGCCTCTGAAATCAAGGTAGAACATGCAAGGGTTCCAGGTAAGTCATCAACCAGGGGAGGTATGTATTTCTTTAATCTTTTCTTTCTTTTCTTTTATTTCTTTAGTTTAGATCACCAACACCAACAACAGCTAACTCTTTCATCACTCATTTCGATTTCTTTGTATATGTCTATTTTCTGTTTTTCTCCACCTTCTCATTCTACCACTTTCTTCCTAACTTGACTTTAACTCTTTTTCATTTTCTTTTTAAGAACTAAAGAACTTTAACCATACTTTGTAGCCTAAAAGATAACTTACTAAAAAACTTCCATCGCTAGTCCCTCTTTGTGGATCACGACCCGCATAGCCACTTGCTATTGCGGTAGAATTGAGCACTTGCACTCTTTATTCTAAATCTGAAATTCTGTATTTTGTTTGCAGGTTCAACCTCAATCACTCTCGTAGGGGTGAGCACAGTTCGGTTATAACCGAAATAACCGGCTAAACACTGAAACCCGAACCCGAACTGAACCGAACCGCTCTAATTCGGTCGGGTTTCGGCTTTGTGTTCCAAAACTTGAACCTGACCGAACCGAACCGAATCTATCACCCTATTCAAATTCAATTTAGTGAATCATATAGTTCATAACAAAAACTTGTGGAGAGATAAACTTTTATTAATACCATCTTTTTTATGTTGAATATGTGAAAGATATGTTAGGTACACCATCACAATTGAGAATAATATTATATTATTATAGTTTTTTTTTCATTCTTATTTTTAAAAATTAGTAATAATTATATGAGTTTTGATATAAGAATTCAAATACAATATAAAGTTTTAGAATATGAAATTTTCAATTACATTAAGGTTAAAGTTTTTTTTTTCTTATTTCTAATTTGGGTAATAAATATTTGAGATTATAATATTAAAAGATGATAATATAATAGAGATTAAAAAATTGTAAGAAATGATGACAATATATTAGGTTAATTGAAAAAATTGAAAAATTGAACCGAACTGAGTCAATTCGATTCGATTCAATTACTAAGTCTAATCGGCTCGATTTTATAAAAATTAGCAAAAATCGAACCGAACACGCTAACTTAGGCTCTCCTTCCCGGGTTCTGTTCATGTGTGTGAGTCACACACACATACAATAAGAGAGCCAATCACGCGTTGACACGTGAATTGAAACTCTTATTATATCTTATAATATGTGTGTGAGACCCACACACATAACATATTATAAGAGGATCAATACACGTGTCATCGCGTGATTGGCACTCGTGTGTGTGGCTCACACACATGAACCAAATCCCTCCTTCCCTGTCGCGAAATTGCAGAAAGCTGCCCGCGAGAAGCTGCAAAATTGAAAATTTGCCGGCGTCTGCAAACCCTATCTGATCTCCAAACCCTCAGAAATCGAACCCCGGCTGCTTCTTCCTTCTCCTCGAACGATGGAAACCCTAACCTTACTTCATCTCTGCCCTCCCTCTCGTTCTCCGCGACGCTGGTCATTCCCTCTCCCCTTCAGTGGACGAGGCGAGCAAGCGCAGCGCCCTCATCCTTGCTTTTCTCTCTATTCATCTGCCGAGTCCCCACCAAGCCCTAGATTCTTCGGCCGACGTCTCAGATAACGACTCCGTCATAAATTGGCCCGATACCGATGAAACTGGGAGCTCATGTGCCGAATCAGCGATCCTCGATCATGGATTCTCGTTTCAGAGCCTTCTCCTCGCGGCCGCAGGTTTGCTGGTCGAAAGTCCTCTTTTTTCCCTCAATTCTCATTTCAATATCTGTTGCTTCGCAGTATTTATTTGGTTTATGAATTGGTGGGTCTTGCTAATGATCAGTTTATTGTGAACCCCTCTTGTTTTGTATAGTTGGATAACCTTTTAAATTAAATCCTGCGCGAGTTGAGGGTTTCTGCTGGCACAGTAGGAAGTGATTTTTTTTTTTTTTAAAAAAAACATTGAAGCAAGGTACTTCTGATGAGAACAGGTTCAAACTATTCGTTTCTGATATTATGTTCAGTAACTAGCAGAAGATTATGCTGCAAAGAGAAAAAGAAAGAGAAGAAGAAGAGGATTCTAAAGTTATGTCACAAAAACTTATGTTTAATTCTCTCACCTGTTGCTTAGTATTAATTATTTGGTTTGTTGTGAACCCTTTTGACATTGATCCTTTGGTTCTTTACTCGGGGAGTAATTGTTGTCTTCTAAATTAAAACTTGAGTTTATATAGAATTGGTTGGGGTTTTGCTGGCACATCACTAATAGACTCCAATTTGTCAAGATTGAGCAAGGTTCCATTCATTTCTGATAATAATATGTTTGATTATTCTTTTCTGGAATTATGTTCAATAATTAGCACAAAACATAATCTTACAAAGGAAAGAAAAGAGGATTCAAAAGTTGATAACTTGATCTCATTAGCTTCGTGTTGTGCCATAAGGTTAGATACAATCCATTATAGCAAAATGTGTTGTCTTTTGCCTTTGCATAGACCCTAGGAGAAGTTTGGAGGGTTGTTCTATGGTTCCACTGACCTGTAGTGTTAACATCAAGTTGAAAACTTTAATAATTTTGGTCAATCTTTCTGCGAAGCTTTGTTCTATGATATCAATTGGGGAAATATTTATCTTTCTTTAGTGTCTTCTTGCAAGTGGTTTTTTTTTTTTGTTTCTATACATTCTTTGAATTTTCCATGTTTTAATTCTTATTCTCATGCGCGCGTGCACACATGCACTTACTTTTTGGTGTCATAGTCGAGCCTGCTTTCATTGATTTTGATTCAGTGAATACCTTCTGTTTCTGCGTGTGTGAGGCCTTTACTGATAAGATAGACTCCTCAAAAGGCCTTTTCTACTGGTTGGTTGCAGATTTGGGGTTCAAAGTCCTCTTGTTCCAGATCAGTCTTCTGATGAGTCCCATCACATTCCCCATTTGTTTTCTTCATTACTCTTTGTTGCTGATATTAAATCCCATTGGAACCCTGAGAAATGTAAGACATGGTGTGATGGAGAAACTTCTGTGGATTTCGAAAGGTTCACTAGAGAGAATCAGCACAAACCTTTATGGGGAGCTTAAAAGTAAGAAGAAATTGGCGACACGGATGGCTTGGGGAATCTTCTGGTCATTCTATGTCCTGATAGTTCTGTTAGGGCTATTGGTGATGGCTTTTATAGCTGGAAGCGTGATTATGCAAAAGGTTGTTGAGGAGCTAGTGATGGTTAAGAAGAATTTTAAGTTTTGACTATACAAAAGCTAGCCCTGATGCTTTAGTCGAATTGGGAAAACAGGACGGTGTTCCCTTTTGTTTGGATGACGGAGGAAAGGTTGACATCGGGAAGTATGGGTTTTGGCATTTTGTACCTCCGGATCACAAGCTGAAATTGACTGTCTCATTGACTTTGCCCGAGTCTGATTACAATTGGAAGCTTGGAGTTTTCCAGGTATGCCAGTTTCCTTCTCTCATATTTTTAATGTGAAGTCATAATTACAATAACATTATGCGGACCCTGCTAGCTGGAATATCTTGAATTTTGTTTGCAACTACTGTCAATTTTCTCAAAGCTATTTCATTCCTGTGCTTTTGGCAATTCAGATTTAAACAAGCATGTTAATTTGAATATTCAGTTGGACTTTTTAGGACTTTCCAAGTTCTTTAGGTCTTGAACATTTAGGGGCATTCTAGGCTGGTTCTGTTGCTTCAGGGAGAAGTAAGCTTAGAATACAAGCAGGTTATAGTGTTATGTGAATCACAGTGTTGGAGGGGGCAAAAAAAAAAAAAAAAAAAAAAAAAAACCTAAGAAGGGATTTCATGAAATTTCACGTAAATATGAAGTAATTTCTGGCGTAAACCTGTCATTTGCCAATGTGGACCTGCTTATATTAATTGCACACATCCAATCAAGTCCTTCATCTTGAAATAGTAGATTGTAATAATGGTTAATAGTTATGATTTTCTTTAATTTTTTTGGGGTTAGCATTCTTGTACTTCAGTAAGCGTCTAAAACCAGTTGCTGGTGCCATGCCCTTTTTACCAAAAGGCTAAGGTAGTAAAGACCATTAACCAAATATAGTAATTCACTAAGAAGATATAGCTAGCAAACGCAATAAGTTAGCATATGTAATTTGATTACGTGTTAAGAGAAACTTTAAATACCATAATATGTTTTTAGCATTTTTGATGTAGTATACACTTGGCTACTTCCGCAAGGATTCCAAGCTGAATCCTTCCCTATCAAATTCAATGCTAAGCCACTCAAATGAATATTTAATCTGTTGAAGTTAATCTATATCATTTGAAGTGCCTAAAAATAAAACTTTGAGTATGTTTAAGATATTTTTCCTATGCATCAAGTGCGCACAAATGGATGGCTGCAGTTGCATAAAATGAAAGTTTTGAGCATAGAAATTTTCGATGATTTGATGATGATCTAAACACCTAAAAACCTCCACGTACCATTTTTCATTAGGTATAAAACATTCTATACCATTGTGTTAACCAACTCACTATGTAGACCGTCCATTTTATGCTTACTTGATGCATTGCCAAAAAACTTAAAAAGTATTTAATTTTCAGTTTCTAGACAATATAAACAAATATATCAATTTGAATAGATTGATCTTCAATTTGGTGTTTCTATTGAATTTGAATGGGAAGGATTTGAGATCTTCCGAGAGGAGCCAAGTCTAACTCATATTATATATACTATTTTAGGATTGCATAACTGCGGCGCTTGGATTTGGGTATGATGTGCTTCTCATATGGGTATGATATGGTTCTCAAACATTGGTCTGGGGTGATTGATTCTCGTAAATCCCTAATAAATCAACTTGGATGTCTTTCTTTACTTCTCATGCAATTTTCACAAGTCATTTCTTTGGGACTCTATGCTTATAGCCTTCTTAGCAAGGCTTCTTGTTGAACTTCCCAATAGGTTTTGAGTTGCATGCTCGATCCTTTTATGCCAAAGCTACGCCTCTTTAACAAAAGCATTTAAACATTCTAACATTTTGATTAGTGCGATCAATAAGTTCAATAGCGTAAACATTTCTATCTACTAATAAGAATAGTCTTTAAACTATTAACAAGTGAAACATCTTTTAAGACCGTAGATTAAGATTTACCAATATTACCGATACCAATGATCTTACAAACTCTATAGTTTTCAAAGGTTTCCGTCCCACCTTGTGTTCTTGGTAGCGATGCAACTAAATGAGAATTGTCCTTCATGCCTTATGAGCAATTGCTATCAAGGTACCATCTCTCTCTACGTCTTGAGAGAACATACTACTATATCATAAGAAATCAGTGTGCCGTTTGGTACCTATACTTTCTTGGATCCTTGGAGGTTAGTATTGCAAACCCTATTTCTTTTATTATATTCACTTGATCATAATAAAATCTTGCTAAATGGTTTTTTTTAACTGTAATGTGTACATTGGTACACTTTAGCATACATGTGTGCATGGTGTGTATATCATGTAATATGTGTGATACTCTTTGGAATTTGTTTCTTTTGAAATATCAAGTCTAGTGTATCTTTATTGTTAGAAGAATATAGAGAGAGTATGAGAAAGCATGATGGGCTTTCTCCTTTTTGATTCTTAGATATAAACATGATACATGGTGGGGCTGTTTGTTTGGATGTAAAAGCCGTAAAAGGCCGTAATTCGTAAATGACTTACCGCTCAATTACAACTACGGTGTTTGTTTGGACCATAATTCGTAAAAGACTTACGCAACCAAATTACCACTCACTTCAACCCAATTACCACCCACAACTCACTTACAGTTAATTTTGTGATCATGCAAATTTGTATTATTTTGTTTTATATTAATATTAATTTTTTTAGTATTTAGTATTAATTTGCAATAATTAATTTTTTAAATCACCAAATAGTTAATTTTGTAGTCAATTTTTTCACTTACGACTTACACATTACGATAATCAAACACCGTAAAACATAATACGCTTTCCCACTTATAACTTTATATTACCAACCAAACACCGTAAAACTTACATACATATAACTCATTTATAACCGTAAAAGAGTTTATCAATTACGACTTGCGAATTACGACCAATTACGATAACCAAACGGACACTGTATCTAGACACTCACATATAAACATGTGATATATTGTATCTAGACACATATAACATGCGATATATTGTATCTAGACATATGACAACTCATTATTTAATATTTATTAAATGCACACTTGCTCAAAGTTGAGCTTAAATCATTTATTTTCTTTTTCATTTCATTTATTTCTTTATTATTAATTAGAAATTTTGGTGTTCTTTGCATGACACGTGCTCATGTGTAAATCAAAATCTTTTTAAACCTTGTTGTGTGAGAGAGAGTCACATTTTCCTTTTCTTATAAAGTAATTTCTAATTTAGATGATAAAACACTATTTTTCTTTTTCAGTTTGAGATGTTTAATTCCAGGTGATTCATATTTCTCTAACACTTCATAAATGCCATGGCAATTTCATTAACAATTTATTTCTACATCATCTAAAGTGAGTTCATATTATATCTTATGTGCGTTGTCGCCTTGTGCCATAAAACCCATGTTAGTATGTCAACCTCTTCATCTGATTCAGTCTTCAAAACATCCCATGTAGATGTAGGATCTAAAGCTATGCCAATATAAATACTAGAGGGGATGAATTGTATTTTAAAAACTCTAAATAATAAATGCAAATAACTTGCAAGAAAAAATAAATATGCACAAAACCAAACTTAGAATTGCACATGCAAACACAAGATATTTTATCTTGGTTTGTCTTCTTGACCTACATCCAGTTCTCAAGTAATCTGTTTGAGATTTTTCTTAACCTGATTTTGAAAATCCTCAAAACTAAAAACAGTACACCACTTTATAAACTCCTTTACCAAATCTGTACCTCTTCTTTACACCGAGAAGATCTTCTTTGTAATGAGTACAATTGTCCTATAAGTCTTGACTTTTGTGTCGAAGTGAATTTACAAGGATCTTATAGTGAGACTCAGAATTTCTTCACTAGGACTTGAATTGAGTGAAGAAAGAATCAAAGAGAGTTTTTCTGAAGAACATAATTTTTAGTCAGAAATTTGACAGAATTTTATTTATTAAAGTTGTGTGAAAATCAAAGAAATCAACCCCTATTTATAGTGGGGTGGTTATTTGATTTGAATTTGAATCATAAAAGAGTGGAAAATGGCAAAAAAGTAAAAAAACTTACACAACTATCCAATAGTCAGAAACTGACTATATAGTCGACTAGGATCATGAGTTAGTCAACTAGGTATCATTACCTTTATTAGTCGACTAATGATTTGAGGTGGTGTACATTAAAATAGAAACAGATTTATGTATCTGTAGAATTAGTTATAGTCGACTAGATCTGAGTATCAGTAACTTATTAGTCGACTATAATGTCTAAACTGTCAATAATTTATTCTCTGTAAAACTCTATAAGTCGACTAGGGTATTGGGCTATGAATTAAAAGAGTTAAAATATCAGACTTAACTCAGTCAATTAGAAATAGGGATTAGTCAACTAGGGAAGTGAAAAAATTTATATATTCAAGGCTTTTACATATTTATAAAAATCTAGAAAAATTACAAAAATATAAAAAAAAGCCTTGTAAGCTCTTGTACTCCTTGATCATTATATGTGATATGTCTCCATCAAAATATCTTCCTTTTGTACTGCAAGACATGTGAGTACAAAATATATATTAAATTATCATATATACAAGTGTGTGTGTGTGTGTAAGCATAAGTTTGTCATCGTCAAAACCAATGGATATGTAATCTGATATGTAATAATGTGATGAGCATGTAGGGGCATGATTCAACATTCTCTCCTTTTTTGATGATGACAAAGAAGTATGTATGTATGTATATATGTGTGTGTGTGTGTGTGTGTGTGTATATATATATATAACATATAAGATAAGCTAAGCTCTCTCTGCATAAAAGACATATAGAGATATATGTGCAACAACTGACACATATGCTATTGTCGGAAACAATAACAATAGATACATGTAGATCTTCCCTTTTGTCATTAACTAAAAGGAAATGTGAAACACATAGATAGCACAAACGAGAGGGAGCACAAAGGAATCTAATACAAAAGTAATTACACAGAAACAAGTCTTAAAAACATAACAAAGAGTTCGAACACAAAAAACTACATGTAGAAAAGCAACACTAAAAAGCAATTCCCATGTATCCTAGATGAAATGCATTAAAGGTCACATCTTGCTTTCGCCTTACACACCAGAGCTGGATGGTGGAGGTGGTGGTGAAAAGTTGGTCTTGAAATATTGAAAATGTTCTTGTTGAATGGTGTCCAAATGATCCATCCTTGTGTTCAAATTCAGAAACTGATCCAGAATAAGACTTTGATTGTTTATAATGGAAGTTTGTGATTTCATCATTGAAGTTTGTTTAACCTTTATATCCAATATTTCAGTAGAAAGATAATTGTAGAGGCATCAGTAGGAGTTGAGCAGTGGGAGGTTCTGTAGGAACTCTGAGAAAGAAAAGTGGGTTGTGGTGGAGGTGTTTCCAATAGCTTTATGCGAAGGAGAACGGATCTATAAGTCAATTTTGAACTTCCGAAAGATGTGCGAGGAAAGCTCCATAAGGAAGAAAAGTAGATGACTCACTGACAAGTGTATCAAACATAACACAAGCCCAATTAACCTCAAGTTTAGCCATGATGGTGTAAACACAAGGAGCAAGATCTCGGGAATAATAATTGTAACTCCCGGTTTTAGGATAAATGTTATAGGCAAGGATACGGCCAATAAGCCTACCTGTGGTATTTATAGCTTACAACTCTTAGGCTATTTTACAACAAAGTCCACCAAAATAACACAAAAGAAGTTAAATAAATAATTTTACACTTCAGATTTCAGCTGTATTTTGCGTTTAAGCACATGAACTTTTGTGAGACTGCGTTTTAATCACTGCGAACTCCAGCTCTTTTATATTGGACATGGATTTCTTTGGATATGATCTTCAAGTGTAAGCAGAGCAGTCCCGACAACGTCAAGTCTTCCATTGAAGTTCCTTTCGGCTTGACCACTTCTCCAAAGTGCGCAATTGTTGTCTGGTATTCTTTTAATAAAGCCATATGCAAAACCACTAAAAATACCCGAATAGTATTATTTATATATAAATAATAGGTAAATAAGAGCTATACAATGGGATAAATTCATATGGAGTAGAACTAGTCCAAAGCCACGCCTATTAGACTGGATGAAAGCACCCGACACATGAGCAAGTTATCATGGGAGTAGAATGCCATCTTGACATGATAATGCCAGATGTGCTGGACCAGATCAATCACTTCGGTGTAACAGTCGAAGGTTGAAACCACAAACTTCTTTGGAAATTGGCAGGACAAGATCTCTGCCGAGAGTAGGGAGTCGAAAATCTTCAAGACGGAAGGTCCCGGTTCACCGCAGGGATGCAGGTTCGTCTCATCAATTCGATTTCGGACTAACAACTTGATGTCTTTAATGCAGGGAATCTTTCAAAAACTTGTGAGACTCAGAGTCCTCAGAGAGCTCTTCATTGTGTGGAGAGACGGATTTACAGCACCTCCGGTTGTCTCCAGTATGCACGGTTCCTGAGGCATGCGTCTGCGAGGGAGGAGTTTGAGATTCCTCCGCGTCTGAATCCTTCACCTGATGGGTTCTTCGGAGGATCTCACCTGAGTGAGGGATTGACTGTTGACACGTGTCACTGCATCTCGCGGTCACGAGCTGCCTCTCCTTATTAGCTGTTCTACAAGCTGGCTAGCATCTGGAGAAGCTGGCCTTCGGTGAGTGCCCGAGGTCCATGTCCGTTGGTCTCCACTGCCGGCGCAGTCGTCAGAGATGAATGTTCTCCCTTGACGTCCTCAAGAACAACGTCAGGATTGGAAGGATGGAGGTCGACATGACCCGTGTCCCCCAGTGGCTTGAGTTCCTTTCTTTTGGAGGTGGCGGCAGCAACGGTAACTTATGAAGAGGGCTTCTTTGGAGGGACCATTTCTGTTAGGTAGAGGCTTTTTAGGAAGGATTTGGGGAGTGTTTGGCGAGGAGAGACTTTGAGCATATACTCAAGATCTCTAAATGACCAATTTGTGATGAAATTTTTCCACACAAATGAAGAGATGCTCCATATTGGATCTTTCAAAATACAAAGAAAAAGCACCTTTCAGGTCAGGAGCACCGGTGTGGTGCCGTCCGAAGACCATCGGGCGTGAGAATTAGTATACTCGTTTGAAAAAGAAAAAGTCGAGGAATTGCTTCCATGTATGTGATTTTGGTGATAGTTAGAAGCGATCCCCTTCCAGTTGGAGAAGGAATCATATTTATACCTGACTGGGCTGCTGGCATGAACACAGATATCTTGGATTTCCATAAATGCACAATCTGCACACTACAGATCCTCATAATCGTATTGATTGCGCCTAGGTTGTTGGGATTCACGCACAGAGGAATCTTTCATTATTCATAACCGCCTGCTTAGCTGTAGGGTTGTTACAACATCTTGAGCTATTACAACGGATGTAACGTGAGGAAAGATCAGGTTGTGCAAGCGATTCCGCGATTGACGGAGATCATACTGTTGATTTGTAACTGGAGTGGAGGAAGTCCTTGTAGAGGGTCTGCATTCCGAGACGGGGGAATCTCCGGACTACGGAATGACTCCGGATTGATTGGAGGGGTCTGGGAGAGTAGCTCCCGACTGGATGTGGCCTTGGGGTGGAATTCTGGATGTTTTCTCATGTGTCGATGTTGGACTTGATGGTGGAGCAATTGTTGGGTGCTTAGGGTGTCTTTTGGTAGTAGGATACGTGTCATGATTTTGACGGAGGTTGAAAACTTACCAATACAATGACATATTTTCGTAATGCTACAATTAAAAATTATTCCTCGTTTTTGTCCTTGTCCTCAGTGCTTTGAGTTGCCATATAGATCTATACATATTAATTATATGTACTACATGAGCATTATATTAGTATTATGCACTACTAACGATGTTTGCATGTTAATTTGTTTGGCACTGTCTTCTTTGAATTTTTGCAAAAGAATTGCGCATTTAATTGAAAAATAACTGAGAATTCAAATGAAAAATAAAATACATGATTCAGAATGTAGTCTACAAGATTTCAATGAGAATCTGTCATCTCCATATTGTGTGTAGAAATCAAGCAAAATTTTCTCTCTTATGCTCATTCCTTATGGAATACATATTTCAGAATAGTTATGTTTAATTTTAAGTAAATTAAATTTTCAAAGAGTTTTAGATAAATTTCTCTCAGGAAAACCGAAACCAAATCAAGATTTAAGTACGAGAGGAAGTGTTATTTTGTGTCCTACCTATGCCACTATTATGCGTATGTAATTTCATTTGTCGATTTAATATTCCAAGCTCAACAATGAGGCGTATGCAGTAGCAATGGTCCGGTACCAACATGAAAGTTGGAAGATTATTCGAGATGTCTAAATTAATATCAATATTTATAGAATGTATCTGAGCACACATATGTGGAAAATACATCAAATATCTTATAATGTGATTTTGATGTCCAATTAAATAATATTATAATTAAATATAACTCTCTTTTGTCTTAAATTTTTTTGGACATATTCACTAATCTCCAATTATATATTTAAATGCGATCTAGATACATACATAATGAAACCAATGGACAAAAGACAAATGAATATCCATGTGATACGAATATCAATAACGCTCTCCGCTCAAAACATGTTCTACTCTCAGTACGCAAATTGATCACATCAAGTTAAACACAGCAGTTTCTGACAAAATATTTTAAACATGTTTACTGATCACCCGCCTCGCTATAGATTATTCAATAATATAAACTTATATGTTATTTTTTAATATGTATTTTAAAATTGTCGAAAAGTTGAGATCAAGACATGTATGAGTTTTATATATTACTCATTGTCACCACTAACTTCAGGTGAAAGAGCAATTTCAGTTTCACTGGCCGCCGCAATTGGGGGCATCAGGCTATCCAGTGATACCAACCGCTTGATCATCAGTCGTCGGCCTTAGCTTGCTGGGGTTTTCCATCTCGTTTAAGGAAATTTTCAAGAAATTAACTCCTAAATGAGAGAAAACGAAAAAGAATAGAATAAAAAGGGTAAGGAATTTTGAAGGAGGCTCAAACTCTTTACAAGAGGAGGAAATTTCCCATCTCCAAGTCCGGCCTCTCACCAAACCAAACATCAACCACCCCCATGAAATGGACATACAGATACAGCACCGAAGGTGACGCACATTGCTTCCAATATAAAAATATCAACAAGACCATGCCCACATTACATTATCAGTAATATAAAACACTATAAACAAAACCATAATATAAAGAAAAAGTAAATGCACACCCCAGGGAAGCCCGGCAAACCTTTAACCTCAGCCCCTGTTCCTAGACACAGCCATACTTAATTCTGAAAGCAATCAGATTATGTAACCCAATCAATGAGACTCAATAATTAGTAATTATTGCTATCAACCATTCAATATATCTACACAATCAAAGTCCAACACCAAGAGACAACACACAGCAGACAAACAGTGCCGTAATTTAAAAGGAAAAAATAAAAAATAAAAAGGCATGTGAATGAAAACGTGGCACGCCATGTCAGGCGAGAGGCAAAGAGGGATGTAAATAGCATTAAGTAAAGATAATAGAAAGATAATACTATTTGATTCCACTCCCCACCACCCCAACCCCCGGGGGTGGGCAAAAAAAAAAAAAAAAAGAGTCCAAGGTTACGGGCCCCAGTCAAAAGCTTTAATTAAGATCACATACTGTTCTATTTTCTAATTAAAAACAAAAGCTAGCTGCTACTGATCACTGGTTAACTGAACATTCAGAATAAGTACTTCCCAAAAGACCCACCACCAAGCTTCTCAAAAGCTAGCTGCTACTGCCTTTCACCTTTAGCTCTCCCTCTGTGTCACCAGTTTCAGCCTTATCATGAGCTTGTTGTGCGCGGGAGACAACAACCAATAGAGGATCCAATCGATCTCAATCACAAAGAACAATGAAATCAAACCACGAAGAACAAACCAATCTTCAAAACAGGATCTAATGAGGTTCGGCCAACGTGCCTACGTCCTCGGGGCAATCAATGGAGAGATTTGTATTAGGGAAGATGATTACAATGGCTTTTTGCCTCTTTTAGTACAAGAGAACCCTAAGCCTTGACCCTTTCGCAGGTTTTTTCAGGTTAGAAACCCTAGAAAACAACCCAGCAGCTTTTATACTCGCTGCTCCGCATTTTGCGGAGCAGCAGGTTTTTGCCCAAACCCGATGATCGGTCGACCGGACCGGTCGACCGATACTCACTGAGAGACTTGATCTCTCCAGGTCGGTCGACCGAGCCGGTCGACCGATTCTCGCCGTGAGTTTGGTTCCTCATGTCGGTCGACCGTTCCGGTCGACCGAAACTTCCTGAGAGTTGGCTCCTTCAGAGCGGTCGACCGTCCCGGTCGACCGCCTGACCCCTGTGCACGTTGTGCACGTCGGTCGACCGGTCCGGTCGACCGACCTTCTGCCAGTTCTGCTGCTGCTGTTTTCTGCCGTTTCTTCCATCGTCTCTTGTCGCCGACTTCTTCGACGATCCCTTGATGGTCCGGGTCAACTTCCTCAGTAAAATCTCTCTCTCTCTCCAACAATTCTCCACCTCGGCGAAGATTCCAAAATCTGAGCCGACATCCAACGAACCCCAGTCTATCACCTGGCGAAATCGACACACGATCTCGGCGAAATCGACACACGATCTCGGCTTGCGCGCACCGGACGAAATCGACACACGATCTCGGCTTGGAATCTTTGGCTCAGCTATCCACTGGAATGCACCACATATGCCTTCCCTATACTTCACCTTAGGAGAATTTCTACGCTTGCCGATCATCAACCATGGCTCCTTTTTCGCAACTTCCCGACCTCATGAAGACTTCCACATGAGTCAACACTGACTCTCCAATTGACCAGCTCTATCTAGTCTACCTGTCTTCCACTGACGGTCCAAACAAGTCTGCAAAGAGCACACCAAACATCATCGGCTTCAACTGGATGCACACCACTCCTTATGCAAGCTCCACATCTCCTCTCCGGAAGATAAAACTGTTCTTCGAGATCACAACTCTTTACCTCTACGTGAAGACCAACTGGTCACACCACTTCACCGCTACATTCTCTTCACCTCTGCATGAAGTCTCTTCAACTCTACGTGAAGCTCCATTGACCATACTTCTTCACCTCTACGTGAAGCTCCAAACAACTTCTCGAGAACCCAGACATAGCTTCATAAGAGTTGCATCACCAATGGCTGCGCCTTTACGGCTGCCTACGTACCTTTGCCCAAAAGGATCAAGCCAACCGTAGTTCATTTAAATGAGCTTCATCAAGCTCGAATATTGATTCCTGTTCCTGCAGCAGTGAACCTGTCAGACTGAGTCATATGAATCTTCCCCTGACCATCATGGAGAGCAACGGCCTTCAACTTGAGCTTGTCGCGTTCACAAGCTTGAGATTCATCCTTCTTTAACCACGAACGTGGTCTCCCCTTGGTTCCAATGGATGCACTCAACTCGACATCCTTTGCAATGTCGTCAACCTGTTCAGCATCACTCTTGTAACTATGATCTCCACCCGGTGTCACCACCGATGAAGTCTCCTTTGATGCCGAACCACCTGGAGATGATGGAGTAGCATCGACCTCCACCCGCTGCGATCCTCCCTTGGTCTTCGTCCTCTCCACCTGCTGAGAGACGATGGACTTCAACTCTGAAGCCTCTCCAAATGTGACATTCCTGCTCATAACTATCCTTTTGTCCTTGGGATCCCACAACCTGTAGCTGTTCTTCTTGACGCCCAAATAGACAAACCTCCTTGCTTGCGGATTCACCTTGCCATTCTTGGCACTGAAGTAAGCCGGACTTCCAAATTCCCGCAGCAAACCATGATATTGAGCTGTTTTCCCAGACCAATGTTCCAATGGAGCTTTACCTCCTATCGCAGTCTTTTGATTCTTGAGATGGCTAGTATACTCTATCGCCTCAGCCCAAAGCGACTTGTCCAATCCTGCATTAGACAATAGTTTCCGAACCTCCTCCAGCAAGGGACGGACCACATCCTTAGCCAACTCATCTATACCTGTTGAGAAGTGTGTAGCAATTCCTGTGTTCTGGCCAAACTGTAGGAATTGGTCAATGTCTTTTCCAACATTGCCAATATGAAGCTCCTTTATCCTCCTACCTATCTGCCTCTCCATTTTTCCGCTCCACTTCCTCAACACATCTAGGGCTTCACCCCTTTGTCTTATCGGATATATCCAAACTTGCCTAGATGAACAATCAATAACCGAGACAAAGTACCTATGACCTCCAAGCGATGCCGTCTTAGCAGGTCCCCATACACTCACGTGAACACGATCAAGAAGACCTTCATAGTGGTGAGAACTGGTGCTGAAACTCACCTTCTTCTTGTCCAGAACCCTGTGTCCACCTTCTGACTTGCAGGTAGCAGCACCTTCTACTGATTCCATCTTTGCAGGAGCTCGCAAAGATTCTTCTTCTTGTCCGGCTTTTTCCTGCCAGATCCCCAGGCCAACCTCATCTGTTGTACTCGAAGTCTCCACCTGATCTGTATTCGTACTACCCTTCAAGTAGTATAGATTTCCTCGGCGGACGCCCTTCATCACAACCATCGAGCCCTTGATCATCCTGAGATCGCCATCTCGAATCGATATCATCATGCCCGATGCTTCCAAAGTTCCCAAAGAGATTAAATTTCTCTTCATCTGAGGTACATACCTCACACCTGTCAGCTCCCTAACTGTCCCATCAAACATTCTGATTGGGATTGTACCAACACCCTCCATGCTACATGAGTGATCATCACCCATCACAACCGAGCAACCTTCCAGCTTCTCAAAACTGGTGAACCAGCCCCTGTTAGGACATGCATGGTATGTTGTACCTGAATCCAGAATCCACTCATCTTTACATGAGTTATCAACACTGGGAGTACTGACTGAAAAAGAGAATCCCGACGAGTCCGAATCTGCCCCATCTGTCTGTGAACTACTCCTCTGAGTCTTCGTCACCTTTGATAGATTTGCTTCAGCATTCGACTCCTTCTTCTTCCCCTTGAACTTTGGGCAATCTACCTTCCAGTGCCCAATTTCTCTACAGAAAATGCACTGATTTCTTTTGAGGTCCTTGAACCCTGGCCTGGATTTCGATCTTCCTCCAATCTCTCTGCCCTTCCTTGATGAATTTCTGCCCCTTACTTCCAACGCCTCTGCCACTGAGCTTGACTGAGAAGACTGTCTTTCCTTCTTCCTTGTTTCATAACTCATCAATGCAGAAGACACCTCATGGTAGTCCAATGTCTGCCTACCATTGATAAACGTCATAGTAAATGTCTCATACTCCTCCGGTGGGAGTGAATTCAGGAGAATGACTGCATTGTCTTCCTCTCCTACCACGACATCCACGTTTATCAGGTCCATAAGGAGCTTTGTGTATCGGTTTATGTGCTCATTTACTGTGCATCCCTTCTTCATTCTGAAGCTATACAGCTTACTCTTAAGCTGTAATCTTGACTCCACACTTTTGGTCAAGTACTTCTTCTCTAGGGTTTCCCACAGATTCTTTGCACTCGTCTCATGTTGCACAAGGTATTTGATGTCTTGTGTCAAGCATGAACGAATCAAGCCACATGCCGACCTATTCATCTTTGCCCATTCCTCCTCGGTAGTAGTGTTCTTCTTCCTCTCCAATAGGAGAGTATCCTCCAGATTAGATGCGTTCAACGCATCCATCACCTCACACCTCCACATCCCAAAGTTGTTAGTGCCATTAAACTTAACCACTTCGATTCTAGGGTGAGTATTCATTGTTCTAACAGATGCAACCTCCTCTGCCATTGAGATTCTTTCCTTGATCCTCTAACTATGCGGAAGATCAAATAACTTGAAAAATAGATCTATTACCGAGATAAAAATGTGATTTTTACCTCTCCCGTGAAACCCTAGCTCGAGTTTCTCACCAGATCTACTTCACCACCGATCCAAAAAACCTTCCTTGAGTCCTCCTGAGATCGACACACGATCTCCCGAATACCCAATACTTCAGATCTGAGATCGACACACGATCTCCACCGGATCTGATCTCGAGGCCTCCGGATCTTCAGAAATCCCAAAGAGCAACCTGGATGCTCTGATACCACTTGTTGTGCGCGGGAGACAACAACCAATAGAGGATCCAATCGATCTCAATCACAAAGAACAATGAAATCAACCACGAAGAACAAACCAATCTTCAAACAGGATCTAACGAGGTTCGGCCAACGTGCCTACGTCCTCGGGGCAATCAATGGAGAGATTTGTATTAGGGAAGATGATTACAATGGCTTTTTGCCTCTTTTAGTACAAGAGAACCCTAAGCCTTGACCCTTTCGCAGGTTTTTTCAGGTTAGAAACCCTAGAAAACAACCCAGCAGCTTTTATACTCGCTGCTCCGCATTTTGCGGAGCAGCAGGTTTTTGCCCAAACCCGATGATCGGTCGACCGGACCGGTCGACCGATACTCACTGAGAGACTTGATCTCTCCAGGTCGGTCGACCGAGCCGGTCGACCGATTCTCGCCGTGAGTTTGGTTCCTCATGTCGGTCGACCGTTCCGGTCGACCGAAACTTCCTGAGAGTTGGCTCCTTCAGAGCGGTCGACCGTCCCGGTCGACCGCCTGACCCCTGTGCACGTTGTGCACGTCGGTCGACCGGTCCGGTCGACCGACCTTCTGCCAGTTCTGCTGCTGCTGTTTTCTGCCGTTTCTTCCATCGTCTCTTGTCGCCGACTTCTTCGACGATCCCTTGATGGTCCGGGTCAACTTCCTCAGTAAAATCTCTCTCTCTCCAACAGAGCTCCCTCAGGCATGGAGACCTCTGAACAATCTCCCCATTTACAAACAGTTTCAGCTGCAAAACATTCAATACCATAAAGAGCACTGTCAGCCGGATATAGATAGATTTATGCAACATATATATTGCAGTTAACAAGAGGATAGCCAAAACAGATGTTAAATACATTATCGATTTGGGTTTGTAAAAGGACAACACTGTTTAATGCAATCTTCAGGGGAACCCTTTGGGATTGTCCTCTTCAAGACAACTGGAGCTCTTGTCAATGGGGTAAGGTGGGGTAAAAAAAAAACTACTGGAGCTTCCATGGAAAAAGCAACAAAAGTACCTGGGCATACACAAAAAGAACTTCATGCATCTAATGCAGAAGTTCTTCCGTTGCAGTTGAATACCACGAAAGTTTGGCAATATGCCTCTACATACATCTAGCATCCCAAATTAAGTGAGAAAAAAATTGCATGTCCTAACCCTGCTCCCATTTACATGTGGCAAGGAGTTACAAAGCTTGGTCTAGTAGTAAAATCATATTGTCATGTCCATCAATTTGTCCAATATGCAAGGACAGTCGGTCTAAGTCCACTAACATTCAAAATTATACAGCTTATAATATAAATCACTTACCCAAGATAGAGACAAGACATAGTATTAAAGATTCAATAATTTGTCCCCCCCCCCCGGAACAGACCCATCTATAAGAAGATTTGCTATAGAAATTGCTCTAGGACTTGTGCTTTAATTTGATAGGAACTTTAATTAGATAGGCAGAAGAAAGGAATGGATGGACAAGTACTACTACAATATATAAATTAAACATCACCCCCCTCTCATGTCGTTTTTTATTACAAACATGTGAAAAATCTCGGTGGCAACTGTGTAATGAGCTAAAACTTAAGACATCAGTTTTTTTTTTTTTTTTAAACTGATGTTAAAATAAAAATTTAACGTTGGTTTTTAAAACTGACGTTAACATAAACCCTTTAACTACGTAGGGAACCGACATTAAATCTTACAGGGTTTAATGTCGGTTCTGTACGAACCGACGTGCTTTCCCTCTGCCACATCACCGATCCGAGTGATCTGAGTGAAGTGGGAATTTTTTTCTTATTTAAATCATCATGCCCCCATCTCCCCCTCTCCTGGTTCTTCTTCTTCTGCTCTCTTCCCCAACACCACCCCCCCCCCCCCCCGGTTTGTCTGCTCTTCGACGAGATTCACGATGGGATTGGTGAAGGATCTATTGAGGGAATCGAGATTGGAGCTCTCTCGTTTCTTCTCGCTGCTCTGGCCTCCGCCAAGGACCTGCGCTTCAATCGGTCGGTGAAGGGAGCAAGCTCAATCATGTACGCTCAATTTGGAAGTTTTGGTGGAAATAATCTGTGATCAAAGTTTCAATTTTGACCAATTTTCTTGTGAATTGATGTTATGAAATCGTTGAATTTTTTGCAAAGATTGCATTTTTAAACAATGTTCTATACTTGTTTTTGTTACTAGTTTAAACATATCCTGAAACTTGAGGCTTGAAATTAATTGGAATCAGTAATTGGTACATTTTCAGGCTCTACAAAGGCTTGCCCTCTCTTCAACTCAAAAGTTGAGACCACGGCCCACCTTCTGCATCACCCGGTGGTTGCTAGAGTGTGGAACAGCCCCACGTTCAGTTTTGAGATCGTCGCTAGAAATACTATCAGCATGTCATGGGACGTTGCCTGCATGTAAGAGGAGAAGACAAGGATGTCTTTGTTATTGGCTCGAACTTGATGTGGTCAGTTTGGAAATGTCGATGTAAATGGGTGTTTGAGTGCACTCCATTCTCAGTGGACATGGTAAAGGCTATGGCTCCTGCTTCTTTGTTTTGCCAGACAAATGCCTGACAAAATGCTCCAGCGAGAACAGAGGAGGATTCTGCAAAGCAAATAATTAAAACAAAGGTTTTGACATTGGTTCTAAAAAAAACCGACGTTAAATATATTTTTTTTTAAAAATAAAAGGTTTTAACGTTGGTTCTAAAATAAACCGACGTTAAAAATATTTGTTTGACGTCAATTTAAAACCGACATCTAAAGTTTTCCACTTAGGACACCCGCGATAACGTCGGTTCGTTATTTAATTTTAACATCAGTTTTCAAACAACGTTATATGCCTTCTGTAGTAGTGAAGAATTCGATTACAGAAAGGCAACCCATTAAGATGCATGAATATAAATCCTACATCGGACTTTACATATCCGATTGTAACTTAAGTTTGCATCACTGTAACCTTTCATGACATTTGGGCATGTAACCTTACATGACATTTGGGGTCCAGTCTAGTGTAAGCTCCATCATCTCTCTGAGATGTCTACATGCACTCTCTCCAGGGTTTTTCAGTGCTCTTAACTATGGTTACTAAAATATATTGCCTACCTACAACAAAGACAATGGTTGGTCTGGTCCCGTTGGACACATAGAAGAGATCCAATCAATTCTTGAATATGCAATTTGAGATGCTTGCCCACGTTCATTTTTCTTTAATGTCACAAAAGGTCATAAGTTGTAGTCACAGTTCAAAGCATGCTTAATTATTGTTCCAAACTTGTAATTCTTATTGTTAAGATAATCTATCTTCTCCAGGGCCGGCCCTGTACCCGGGCGACCAGGGCCCAAGCCTGTTGGAATATCAAATAAAAATGTTCTTTTATGACATTAATTTGGAAAGTAGAAGAGACACCATGAGGTGAAGAAATGAAGAGTCATCATCATCAATTAGGAGAAATGAAGAAAGAGTCATCATCATCAATTAGGAGAAATGAAAAGTCATCATGAATTGGAGAAGTTAAAGAGTCATATATGCATTATTATCATTTGTTTATGACATTAAAGTAGATGGTTGGAATTCTTGTAAGTTTTTTCTTTGAAGCCTATAAAAGGTGAGTGTATCTCTTTATTTTCATCAAGCAAGAAAGAAAGAAAGAAAAGTTAAATAAGATCCATTCTCCACTTAAAATTTTAGATTATAGTATATTAGTCCGTAGACTAGTATACAACAATTGGTATCAGAGCCAATTCAATTTTTTGTTTCATTTCCTCTTCTCCTCATGGCCTCCACCAACAATCTCATTAATCCACAAGTGCCCAAGTTATTGAAAGATAACTATGAGAGTTGGTCAATTCAGATGAAAGCTCTATTTGGTTCTCAAGAGTTGTGGGAGCTAATCTTTGATGGGTTTAAGGAACCCACACCGGAGGTAGAAGCCGCCTACACCGCCGAAGAGAAGAAGGCTCTTAAAGAGCAAAGAAAGAAGGATTGCAAGGCTCGTTTTCTACTCTATCAAAGGTTGGACGAGTCTACCTTCGAAAGAGTTGCCGAAGCAACGACGAGCAAGGAAGCATGGGAAATCCTTGCTACCATCTACAAAGGAGTCGAGCGGGTGAAGCGAATTCGCCTCCAAACTTTGAGGGGCGATCTTGAAGCCGCTCAAATGGAAGATGAAGAAAAAAAATCTCCGATTATTATTTACGATTACTTCTAATTGTGAATAAAATGAGGAGAAATGGAGAGAAGATGGAGGACATCCGAGTGATGGAGAAATTACTGCGATCCCTCTCATCAAAGTTCGAACACGTGGTGGCGGCAATTGAGGAGTCCAAGATTTTGGAGGAGATCTCAATAGAGGAGCTTTTGGGATCCCTCCAAGTTCATGAGCAACGCATGCAAAAGAAGACTGGTTCCATAGTCTTGGAATAAGCATTAGAGTCAAAGCTGACTCTAAATGATCGAGGCTCACATAGTAGAGGACGTGGTCGTGGCAGAGGCAGGGGACGTGGTCTCCAACAACGAACCACTTAAAATCAAGTGGAGTTCCAAAGCTTCAGAGGTCGAGGACGAAGCAATAGGGGAAGATTTACATCTGGACGGGGAAACAACAAGAACGTCCAATGCTACAACTGTAAAAAATTTGGACACTATGCCTCGGATTGCTGGCACAGAACTGAAGATCTTACCAATCTTACCGAAACAACAAATGATGTGGGTAATAACTCTACTCTTCTTCTTGCTCATGATGATTTAAGTGTTCAGAATGATGCTTGGTACCTTGACTCGGGTGCTAGCAACCACATGTGTGGGAAGAAAGAACTATTCATGGAACTCGCAGAAGGAGTTCATGGAAGTGTGAGCTTGGGAGATTCTTCAAAACTCTCCGTTGAAGGCAGAGGGAAGATCAAAATCTATCAAAAGGATGGTAAGCCCGAGTATATTTCCGATGTTTATTATATTCCTAACATGAAAAGTAATATTCTCAGCATAGGTCAATTACTCGAAAAAGGATATAAAGTATATATGGAGAACAACCATCTTTGGTTGAAAAATGCAAAAGGAGGTCTTATAGCTTGTATTAAGATGACAAGGAACCGCATGTTTCCCTTACATCTAAACACAAAAGTTGAGAAGTGTTTTCAAGGACTCATGAAGAATGAGTCATGGAGGTGGCATCTTCGCTTCGGTCATCTAAACTTCAGCGGCCTGAAGCTACTATCTACAGCCGGCATGGTACGAGGTTTACCAACAATCGATCCACCAAGTCATACTTGTGAAGTTTGCATAATTGGCAAGCAAACATGACTTCCTTTTCCCAATGGAAAGTCGTGGAAAGCGGAGGCACCATTGCAACTTGTTCATACTGATATCTGCGGACCACTAGATCCCGTCTCTTTAGGAGGTAATAGATACTTTATTACCTTCATTGATGATTTCAGTAGAAAGTTGTGGGTGTACATTCTTAAAGAAAAAATCTGCTGCCTTTACTACCTTCAAGAATTTTAAAGCTCTTGTTGAAGCGGAGAGTGGCTACAAGCTAATAACTCTCCGATCTGATCGAGGTGGTGAGTACACCTCAAATATGTTTCAAGAATATTGCAGGGAGAAAGGCATAAAGAGGCAGTTTACTACTGCCTACACACCACAGCAAAATGGCATCGCAGAAAGAAAGAACCGCACAATTCTTGACATGACAAGAGCCATGCTCAAAGAAAAGGGGCTGCCAAAACAGTTTTAGGCGGAAGCTGTGGCATGTTCAACCTACTTACTCAACCGGTGCCCGACAAAGCAAGTGAAGGGCAAGACTCCTCAAGAGGCATGGAGCGGCTACAAGCCTAATGTCACACACCTACGAATTTTTGGGTGTGTTACATATGCTCAAGTACCTGAAGTTAAAAGGAAAAAGCTTAACAATCATGGTGAAAAATGCATTTTCATCGGATATAGCGAGGAGTCGAAGGCATACAAGCTCTACAATCTACTAACTAAAAAACTAGTGGTTAGTAGAGACGTTGTCTTTAATGAAGCTGAAGCATGGAGTTGGAGCAATGGAGAGACCGTCAAAGTGCAATCCTTGGTGAATGAACCTGACGAGCCTCTACATGAGGTTCCACCACCAGCTACACCACCATCTCCTCAACATGCTACACCGTCTTCTGCAAGAGGTTCTCCATCTTCTGGGGAAGGTAGCAGTAGCGAATCCTCCGTGCAAAGAGGTCCCATCAAAATGAGAAGCCTCAGGGAGATTTATGAGCAGATAGAAGAAGATGGAGAGACTAATCTTTTCTGTTTATATATTGATCATGAGCCTGTCACTTTCCAAGAGGCTAAGGAAGAAGATTGTTGGCGATCAGCAATGAAGGAGGAGATGCATGCCATCCAGAAGAACGACACATGGGAGTTGACAACACTTCCACAAAATCACAAGGCGATAGGTGTCAAATGGGTGTACAAGATCAAACGCACAGCAGATGGTGAAGTTGATCGGTACAAGGCGAGGCTTGTGGCGAAAGGCTACAAACAAAAATACGGCATCGACTATGAAGAAGTCTTTGCACCAGTTGCTCGATTAGATACGGTGAGACTATTAATTTCACTTGCAGCTCATCACAGGTGGAAGTTATATCATTTAGATGTCAGGTCAGCATTTCTCAATGGTATTCTTGAAGAAGAGGTGTATGTACAACAACCAGAAGGTTTTCTTACAAAAAGGCAAGAAGACAAAGTATATCGCCTAAAGAAAGCCTTGTACGGCTTAAAGCAGGCACCACGGGCATGGAATGCCCAAATTGATGGTTATCTTCATCAAACGGCTTCACCAAATGTCCTTATGAGCATGCCATCTACCTGAAGAGGAACCATTAAGGCGAATTTCTAATAATTTGTCTTTATGTTGATGACTTATTATACACAGGAAGTAGCGCCTCGATGCTTGCTGAATTCAAGGAGGCAATGTTCAATGAATTTGAGATGATGGACAATGGATTGATGTCTTATTTTCTTAGTATCGAAGTAAAGCAACAACAAGATGGGATATTTATATCTCAAAAGAAGTACATGAAGGAGATCTTGGAGAAATTTAAGATGAGTAACTGCAACCCAGTGAACACCCCAATAGCCACAGGAATGAAGCTATCAAGAGAAGGAGATGGTGATTTTGTAAACTCAACTTTTTTCAAAAGTCTAGTTGGTAGCCTGAGATACTTGACGATCACAAGGCCCGATATTGTTTATGGAGTCGGACTTGTGAGCCGATATATGGAGACACCGAAGGAGTCTCATTGGCTAGCTGCAAAGAGGATGCTAAGGTACATCAAAGGCACACTCAACTTTGGTCTATTTTATACTTATGGTGAAACTGCAGAGTTAGTAGGTTATTCAGATAGCGACTGGGGAGGTGACCAAGATGAGAGGAAAAACACCACTGGCTACGTCTTCTATTTTGGGTCAACTGCATTTTCATGGACCTCAAAGAAGCAAGGAGTTGTGGCCTTATCTTCATGCGAAGCAGAATATGTGGCAGCTTCATCTACTGTATGTGAAGCTATTTGGTTGTGGAATATTTTGAAGGAGTTGGATCATCCACAAGAAGAAGCGACTATAATATTTGTGGACAACAAATCAACCATCCAACTTGCAAAGAACCCAATACATCATGGGACGAGAAAACATATAGATACACGGTTTCATTTTCTCAGAGACCATGTAAAGCAGAAAACCGTGAAGCTGGAGTATTGTCATACCATGGAGTAAGTAGCAGATATTTTCACCAAGCCATTGCCTATTGAACCTTTCAGAAAGCTTAAGAAATGCTTGGTATGAAAACATTTTGATTTGAGAGGGCGTGTTGGAATATCAAATAAAAATGTTCTTTTATGACATTAATTTGGGAAATAGAAGAGTCACCATGAGGTGAAGAAATGAAGAGTCATCATCATCAATTAGGAGAAATGAAGAGTCATCATCAATTAAAAGAAATGAAGAGTCATCATCATCAATTAGGAGAAATGAAAAGTCACCATGAATTGGAGAAGTTAAAGAGTCATATATGCATTATTATCATTTGTTTATGACATTAAAGTAGATGGTTGGAATTCTTGTAAGTTTTTTCTTTGAAGCCTATAAAAGGTGAGTGTATCTCTTTATTTTCATCAAGCAAGAAAGAAAGAAAGAAAAGTTGAATAAGATCCATTCTCCACTTAAAATTTAGATTATAGTATATTAGTCCGTAGACTAGCATACAACAAAGTCTAGGGCCCAAAAAGCTAGGGGGCCCAAAAATTTTAGACTAGTCATTTAGTTCCGGATAGGACCTGTACCCGACATTATTGGGTGCGTATCAAAACACGTATAAGCAAGGCCCAAGCCAGATGTGAACCCATTTGTCCCCTCATTTTGTTCGCCTGTTCGGCTCCCCTTTAAGCCATCTCCCGAATTAAATAAACCCCCAGAAAACTCCCCACTCGAGGTCCTCCATCTAACGGCCATGGCGAATCTCCAACAATCTCTCCACCTCGATCAAACCCTAACCCTAAGTCGATCCACATTGCAACAACCCACGTCTAATCTTTCTCTAACATAGGGTGTTTCGATCTTTCATCTTATATTTCTTGTTTTATCTCTCAGTCCTCAAATTGGATCCATCTATAGATTTTATTCCGATCAAGGATCGTTGAAATCGATCTGTCGAATGAGGAAAGCAAGCGACGCCATTTCAACAAGTTTACTGAAAACTGTCTTTTTTATTAGTTATTGAGGTCGGTTGATAGGGAGAGCTAAAGATTGATTATTATTTTTTTTGGGCTTGTGCAGATTGTTGTATAGTAGGCAGAGAGGATTTCTTGAATTGGATTTGGTTTTAGGGAACTGGGTTGAGCAGAATATCAAAACAATGGATGGGCCTAGAATTAAATCTCTTGTGGATGTGCTTGACTTGGTAATTCGTCAATCCTATTCCTGCATTATGTACTATTGACATTTTCCCTTAGTTCTTTCCTTTGCTGCTGTTGTTGTACAGTGATCAATGGCACTGGTTTTCTAGCTGCAAACAGAAGTTCTGGTGTTTTAAATAATAGTCCCATTCTAATAATCATGCATTTGTGTATGTTTAAATAATAGTCTTCATTCTTGTTGTCATCACATCTGATTTATGACAAAGCAATCTGTATTTGTCGCTTCAATGTTCATACTGCAGTGTCTTGGGGGTGCTGGAAACTATTTCAAAGTTGGTATCATTCTAATTTCTAAATATCATGCATCCATTTTTAAATAGTCTATTTTCTTATTGACACCCAATCTCTGTATTTTTAGGATCAGTGTAAAATACTTCCACATTTAAGTAGCCTCTTTCCCATTTCATTCATTATGCAGTGATTTTATTTTGTTGCAATGTCATTGTAGTGATGTAAGTTTCCAGTTTTAACTAAAAATTAGGATATGCAATGAATTTGGTTTTGTGATTAGATTTGTTGTATTTCTGATGAGCAGGAAAAATAAACACTGACAGTGCTCTTTGCTTTCCGAATGTTGGCAAAGTTTCTGTCCAGGCGCCATGTAATATTTTGTAATGTTACTAATTAGTATACTTATTGCATAGGAAAAGAAGTTTAATTAGTATGCTTATTCTTTCTTTAAAAAAAATTAGTATGCTTATATATAGAGGCACATTTTCTACATTAGCCCCGGGCATTTGAAAACCCAGGACCGACCCTGATCTTCTCTTCCTAGTTCACAAGTTCGGCAATGTTAATGTGACTTTAGTGTTTGTTCTTTGAAATGGAAGATGCACTCACTATGGAAAGATAGTTTAGTTTTATATGCTCAGTTGATAGCACCCTAAATTGTAACCTTATTGTGGCTTGTCTAATCCATGTTCGTAACCCATACAATTCGATCACCTAAAATGTACTCATCCTCCCTATTAAAGTTCATGCCTCTATACCAAAACTTCAAAATTGCAGTGAAAGTCGAGGGTAATACTTTAATGTTCTAATATGCCTCTGGAGGTCGGGCGTGTTTTTTAATGGACCAAAACTTGTGTATTTGCGCAACAGAATTTTCTTTTTAATTTGGCTTTTTATACTTCTATATTCTACCCCCGCCCCCCCCCCCCCCCCAACAAAAAAAAGGAAAGAAAAATGAGATCTTTCAAGTTGACTGCATGGGAAATAGGACTATAATGCTCTAAGAACTTGAATCAATACACATAATGAGCCTTCATTACCAAAATGTTACTCTATATCTCAATTATTTGTAAGGACTTAGCTGACGTTTACTTACAGAGATGCATATAGAAGAAGTATGGAAGTGAAAATAAGTATTGGCTGCACTATGTATCTCTTGATATGTTTTCCTCTTTATTCACTGGTGATCTCTTAATTCTTAGGTACTTGAAAATCTTCCTCATGATCTTGTATATTCTCCAAATCCAGCGTCTCCATGGACGGAGGTTTGGCTTGAGAGAATGCCCGACAGGTTTTAACTCTTAGATTTTATCCCTATCTATATAAGTTTCTTTTATTTATACTGATTTCCCCTTTATTTTCATTCAATTACCAAACCAGCATGCTCTACTTTGCTCCAAATTTCTTATCCTATTAGCTTCTTTATATTTAGGCTTAGTTATTATAGATTTGTGCACAGTATACAACAGGACAATGAGATGGCGATGTCATAAAGTATTAACAGTAGTTAAACATTGGAAAACACTGAAATTTATAATCAAAATGTTTGTAAAATTACTTTCAATTAGTTTTTTTTAAACTTTCGTTGCCTCTTCAAATAATTTGTCCTGTCTAAAGTTCTTTGTTTTCTTCTTTTAAAAGTGGCATCAAAAGACACATCAAAGGTAAAATTAGAAGTTTGAATAGATTGATAGATCACTGGAAACCAAGCTCTTATGTTGGAACCAGCTGAAATATAGTGTGGTAGCTCATCTTACCACTGGCCTTGTGTATGCTCAGAATGTGATAAGCCTTGTCTTCTTATTTTAATTGTGGACATGTTTTTGAATGCTCCAACATATAGGATCCTGTCCTAATTTAGGTTTTAGTTAAGATCTGTCTTGGAATTTTCTCGGCCCTGATGGAGCAAAATGTACCTACGGCTAGCATATGAGCTTAGACAATACTGAATATTATCTAGATTCTTGGAATGGAACAAACTCAGGCCTTTTTGCTTATTTATGAGATTTACTCTTCGTTTAGCTCAATGTTGTTCTAAGATTTGAATTATGTGATAGTAAAATTAGAGGGTAACAAAAATGTTATTCTTTTCCCATTCGCTAGATATAATCTAACATTTCAGACAGTCTATACGCCTGTTAGTGACATGCTAAAACTTAGAACTGCAGTAAAGATTTTTTTTTTAACTGTCCTAGGTTTCTTTATTTTGGGAAGTCAGTCTTTTCTACAACCACCATAAATCTATCCTTTATTAGACATAGTATAGAATCTATTTTGTTATGTACTTTGTAGTCAGTGATGAAGCCAGAAATTTTCACAGGGGGCACAAAAAATTCAGTACACGTTGCGTAATTATAACCCAAAACATAAAACAAATAATCATGAAGAACTTTCCCCTCATAATCTCAATTTCTTGACGCTTCTCTTTTTCTTTCTCTTCTATAAAAAGATTTGACTGAATCTTTCTTTTTTCTACCTCAATTTGGGTTTTGTCTAATCATCCTTTGATTTTCAATCACAGATAAGCTCTAGCACCTTAATGAGTTGTCCTCTTCTAGCATCATTTATTGTGTAGTAAAAACCGTTGTCTCAGATGATCCCTTATCTATTGATTTTTTTACTGAATCATCTCGATACCAAGCCAGTGCAAATTAAGTTGGGACTTGTATTGAAGGTCCGCTCGATGCACGCCAAAAGCAAATGCTACACCCTTCAGCCAAATGGAACTGGGTTCTCATGAACAATGCATCCATCATTTTACTTTCCAAAAGCACAGTTGGGATATGTCAAGACCAGTTGACATCACGGTTTACACAATGTTATGGTCCATTTATTTAAGTTGATGCCCCCCAAACTACTTCCTCTTTAGATTTACAAACCTCACTTCATTTAACAAGCGACCCTTTTCTGTTGTTGAGATCCTTGGGTGAGGGGGGTGTCGTATGAGATACCACCGACTTAGGCATCTCTAAAAGATGGAAATTAAGTGACAAGGATGATAAGGTAGCATTTGAAAGCGGCAATTCTCTCACCGAAGGATAACATCGTCCCCTTCCACTCATCGAGTTTCTACTTCACACTCTCCATCGAAGGTGACATATCTCTCTTCCTCGAGATGCTTGCGGTGCTCAGAAAGTGTTTCACCAAAAAATTAAACAATGTCGTAATCAGAAGTGGCATTGCAGTCCTTTTCATCGAGGCATACCTTGTTTTTGTTGTGCAACTTGGATTTATTTCTAGCTTTAATTTATTTATTATGTTTTACTTTATCATATACTCCACCTTACTATCACACATGAGAATTATTTTCTGTCTTTCTTGAGCAACATATGGGATTCCATATTGCGTCATTTGTCTAAATGACATTGCATTTACAAACATTTCCTAAGAAATCGTTACTTTGTACAAATTCCTACCCTTGTATTTGTTCAGTAAGTAAAAATTATAGTTTTCCTATATTAGACTCTCTCCTCATGTTGTTTACTCTATCTATCCTCTAGTCACACTCCTCGACACCTTTGGAATGATTATCATATGTGGCATGCTAAAATGTCCCAAACTTATAAAATAGAACCAAATACACATTAACTTTAGCCAAAGTGAAAGTTATATTATATATATTTAAATATATATTTTTTAACTTTGCTTCTTCCATTAGTAAATTTGTTACGGGGGGGGGGGACCCTAGCTGCCTCCCGCCCCCACCTCCCTACCCCAAAAACCCCCACCAAAACTCTTCAAAATTTCTCCCAAAAAGTTCCACAAATTGGCAAAAAAAACTATCAAGAGGGTCGTTTAGATCCCCTTCCCACTACACATCATCTCTCACCATGTTTCCTTCTCTCTTTTGCAAACCCTCTTCAAATGGAGAGGCAGCTCTGAACTAGCGATTGTTGATGACGCTTCAGATCCGAGAATCTTGGAGAGTGAATCTGACAAAGGTGAGTTTGTAACAGCTAAACGTAAGATCATTAAAAAGGCCCGATTCTTAGGTTTAGAAGGTGGATCTGTCTTTTGTGAAGTTGATTTACTCGACTTCATGGCACTCGGCATATCCAGCCATGGACGCCGAATTGGTCATGGTGTCTAGCATATCCGACCACGAACAAACACATCTGTGGATCTTGACTGTGGCGTCCAGCGAAATCTGACATAGCAAGAAAGAAGATGGATTGGATTCTCGGCGAAAATCAAGCCTGCGGTTCAAAATCACATGTATTTTGCGTCTTTTTTTAATGTTGTAATGGTTGGAATTAATTCCCACCATCTTCAGAGTAGACTTAGTATTAATAAAAAAAAAGTTAGTTATATTTTGTTCTTGCATGCATTATTTATCTCTTTAGCTTAGATATTTGTAATAATTAACAATTTCAAAAGAAAAGAATGGTAGAAAATTTATGAGCTTATGCTTCACCTCGTAGGGAGGTATGGAGGTTCAATGCTTCCTCTGGTGCCTCCTCCTTTTTAGAAACTGACGTGTCATTAAGGTTGACTACATGCATTATGTTACTGTTGTATGGATTGTTTTGTCAAGAAACCTGTATTAGCACAACGCTATTATCGATCGGTTTCTTGATATTTTCACATTTGTCCTTGTCCAAGGAAGCTTACAAGTCTTTGAGGTCTATAAGCCGATACAAGATAAACTGATTGCCGAATGCATCAAGATTATTGGCATGGATAAAGACCTTACAAGTGGAAGCATACTAACCTCAACTGTTAAAAGCATGTGGTCAAAAGCATTTCCGAGGCCTCAAAGAGCATGGATACCTACAGGCTGCCTGGTGGGTTGAACTTTCTTTAGTTTGCTCAGTTGGTTTAATTGCACTTCTTTCTTGGTTTAATTTTCCTATGTAAGTTGCTTGTGCTATTAATGATGCAGCAATTATTGGAGGCTCTGCATTGGGCTCTACCAAAGATGTCTCTTATTGCTTCTGACTTTAGCTACCTTCCAAATATCAAAATAGCTGGTGATAGAGCCCCATTGGTTTCCACTAAGGTAATCCTTTTAAATTGTTGATAAGTTATTATGTTGCTAATGGCTTTTTAGTTTAATTTTCTATAGGTGATGTTTTTGGACCTTTTTCCTGTACCTTAGTATTGATATGTTAGCAAAATTAGTGACTGGGTCAGCATGATGAAACAGCAAAGAGCAGGTGATCTACTAACTCAGGGCATTCTCGCCTATAATCATTTACCTCTAATTTTCTCATTAAAAAACATGGCATGACTTTAAGAAGCATATAACATAAACAAATACTAGAAGTACAGAAATTAACAAATAAACTCATAAACAACAAAAAATACAAATTTACAAATAACTTCACTTAGAAATTTTAGTTCAAAGAAAAATTTATTGAATTAATAATTTGACATAAGAAAACAGATAAAACAACAAACATAAAAATAGATTTGACTAAAAGTTTTCTTATCACAATAACCACATAAACTAATAAAAAATAAATGACATAGAAAATCAGTTAGTATAAAAAATTAAACCTCCATCAAAGCTATATAAATTATAAAAGAACTGAACAAGAATGAGTTAAACTAAGAAAATATTTTACCCTCTGTAACATAAAAGTTAATTATCAGTACCATGTCATTACCATAAAAAATATAACATAAAAACCAACAACATATATATTACTAATAATTAATAAAGTTATGACATAAAAGAAATAGAAATTTAACAAACAATGATTACAACAATAATCCTTAAAGACAATATTGAGTTAACAGTTGACTTGAGCAATAAACCACATAAACTAATATAAAATGATTAATTTGAAATTTAAAGATATGATAAATTTAACTAAAAACACAATAGCTTATGAATTAGAACTTTCTATTTGTTTGGATCCTTGCCATCTAATGAAAACATGTTTTGGTTTAAGTTAGTGAGCAACAATCAATTTGTATTGCTACTAAACTTTATTGGATTTTATGCAATCAGCATTTTTTTGTGAGACTATTAATTCAAATATCATATATATCTTGATACACTGGTAAGTTAGTTATTTTATCATACACTAGATGCAGAACTGTAACGTAAACTTTATGAATTATTGAAGTAGACATGTTAAAACAACGCTTATTAACTATACTATTTTAAAGAATTTTTATTTAGTTCTAAAATGTTTTAAGCTGAAGACACTAAAAATATGATACTCCAATATAAAACAGACAATTAATACTAATTTTTAAAAGAGTTGTTTGATAACAGTACTGATATTAAACAACATTGCTCTTAACAAAAAATTTACAATTTTTTGAAATCAATAACAGCTAACACTAATTTGTTTTCCCAGACGCTTGTTAGTGAACTAGGACTTCCCCTTGACCTATTGCTTGTCGATACCCAGTTTCATGACTGTACATGGTGTTAGACTTATTATGTTTTAAAGTCTAATTTATTTTGGGCCTAATCAAGTCAATTGGATATTTGCACCCGCCCACTTAACCTATGTTGTTTGATCCAATAAAGAATTGATCAAACCTAAATGGTTTGGGTCTAGACACGTTTTCAATTACACTTAGCCATGAGTGTATTTAAATTAGAATGTGGGACTCATCTACACGTGTGGAACTCGTGTTATAAATCAAGGGCCAAGATCTATGATGAGTTGAACTACGGTTTCTTGATGCTATATATACCATGAGTAGGGTTCCCTCTCCACCAACAACAATAACCATCTCTCTTGGAGGCCTCTCATCTCCTCTAAGGATAAAGAAGAGAACTTGGGGGCTGGAGAGAAGAATCCTCTCTCTCAACTCCGGCGCCTTCGAGATCGTGCAATCTTCGGCAGCCTCGTGATGGAATCAGGTATGCCTAAAACCCTGCTTCCCTTTAATCATGATAAAGAGGCTTACAGTATATGTGTAGATCTTGCATGGAATAAACTTAGATCTAACAATGCAGGCCCCTCCACTAGCCTCTTAAATCACCCTCGACACTGTTTCTGATATATATTGAAAACTGTAAATATAAGCTATTCAACTGTACAAAAATCCATCTAGTTTGCTCAAAGAAATCAGTGGCGGGCACATACCAGTTAAAGTGTGCTAGTTGTTAACCAGAATCTGCTGGGAAACTTGGGATTATATCTTCAAAGAATTTACACTGTGGCACGCACCAAGGTTTGACATGGCCAAATTGTAGGATCAATAACAGAAATCAAGAAACCCATTTTTCAATATTGATATATCCTGTCCATTTACCAAGTAATTCAAATGCCATCACATAACCTGGCCCTTCATCCAATATGGAACTCAGTAGTTGGTTATTGGAAGTGGAAGAGGGGAGGGCAAATCAACTTTCAGATGAGTATTGATCTGGTTGACTTCTAATACCATGCTGGTATAAAGTATGTCCTTAAGCTTGTCTGGGGCCCACATGCAATATGTAGACATGCATAGTTGTTTTCACCAAATAATGAAGGGTCTTTTGTCCCAGAAGATGATGCTGAGGAAAAAATTATCTAGTTAAATTGTGGTTATGATATCAAACTGTTGCTTACTTTATATTTATGATACTCATTATGTCAAATGGCTAGCATAGATTCCTAGTTATGCGTCATGTGTCAATGGGAAAGAAGGCATAGCAGATATTCTCAACTGCCGCTGACTGTTGAATCCTGTTGGATTTGAAAGATTCACACCTCAGCTAATTATGTAGAGTGTGGCCCATGGTTTGGAATATCGGCCAATTCTGGTATGTATCAATGATCCCCGATATGATATTAACCCTATAATATTGGCTATATTTTGACGGATATTGCTGATATGGTTGAAATTGACAGCAAGTCTTGACGATATCGATGCTAGAAATGCCGATCCAATACCGAGACTTTAAATCATGGTGTGACCATAGATATTACATATTCAGGCCCGCCAAGGGAAGCAAAACTTACTTAAATGTAGGGCTTAAACTCATTTAGGTGGATAGCGAAGTGCAAATTTTTTTTTATTAATTCTCCAACCAGTTTTCAGGCATGTGTAAAATTCGACTTAATATCGACTCTTTATTAGTTTTTATTTTCATGAGGAAATATGTATTTTATAAAACGAATCATAGGTATGTTTAAGTTGATGGCCCCCTCGCAGTTATCATCATCATCATTGCTGCAACAATATGCATAAGAGTAGTAATATCTTTGGATTGTGCACGTAACTGGTGAGCATATGCCTTGGTAGATATTAATTCACTACTCATAGATCTTACATTCTTTATGTGGAACTGCCCAAATACTAAATGTCTTCTATTTTTTCTAACAGAAAGATGGCAAAACTGTTGACCATAGCTGCTACCTTGATGCGAAGGTATGTATTTTCTAATTTCAGTTAAGTTCCTGATAGGAATGAAGAATCCTGCATATAATAATAGAGAATATGTAACTTAAATCATTCCAAGGACTGAAGCTGAATGAAAAATTCACTGTCATTATGTAGTGTTCTCGTATCTTACCACTTCTGCAAATTATATTGATCATGAATTGTGATATTGAACTCATATTGATACTGGTGGTAATTTTTTTCTTAACCTTGACTTGCATATATGGTGATTGTATCGAGCTTAATTGGGTACATGTCATGTAGGGTCGATGGGATAACTCAATTGAAAGGCTGGTTTAGGTTTGGGTCTGATCATTTGACCTGATTAGACCCAATAAATAAATGGCTCAGGTCAATCCATTTAATACTCAAGAAATCTATAAACTCATCAAACCTAAATCAAAGACTACTCCCAATCACCCAATATATTGTGTTATTCAAAGTTCTAAAACAGTGCAGCAGCCGATGAAAATTTTATCTTATACTATGAAAGTGTCTGCAAGATGGGGGTGTGCCTGGATAAGTTTTGCTATCAGAAGCCTTCATCTGTGTAGCAAAAACTTTAACTATATCAAGAAGGCTTTTGGGGAATGGCTGCAGGTCACAGCAATCAATCACAGGGTAACCAAATGAGTAGGATCTGATGGAGAAATGTCCTTATGAAAATATAATCAAATTCAAGTCTTTAAACTTTCTCCGATTGTGGGAAGGATGACGATTCTCTATTATATGTTGGGTTTACATTTATAGTTGTGGTAGGAAGATGGGTATAACATATGGTATCAACAATGGATTCCTCCATTGCTTTCAAGAATTACTGAGCATGATATATTTCAAAAAATAATTGTGTGATATTATAATCTTAAGGGTATGTGATGAAGAAACTTAAGGAAGGTTTTCACAGGAAGACTGCACATGTGGTGCAAATCGGGCTGGTTGTGGACACATCTGACTCCAACCCAACTTTCAAACCCTCCGAGCTGACTGATTTGACCCAAGGTGAGGGTGAGAGTTTTTTTCAATCCCGGCCCACCAATTAAGCTCAAGTGTTTCAGTTCTTGAAACGATCAAGATCAGACTTTGAATTCATCACGAAGTGGTACTTGATGACTTATCAAAGTAACACAAAATTCTTTCTGTCATCTTTTTCTTTCTTTAGTCTGAGAGAGGCTTCTGTCTGTTTCATCAACTTAGAGTGATTATTTAGTTTTCAAGTTAGTGAGGTTCAATTTGGCCTATCATGCTATTAGTGACTTATTTAAGTATTCAGGTTTTGGTCAGGCTAGCTTACCCAACAGGGCCAATCCCTTGGTGAAATCCAGCCCAACATAAAATTGGTTTCTATTATAGCGGTGGACCCATTGGGTAGGTCACAGATTGGGCAGGTCAGAGTTCAGGACTCCCAGGCTGGGTTGCACCCTTGATGTGTACTGAATACAATACACACACACACACACATATGTATCAAGGACAAGAGAGAATAATAAGAGAGAAGAAAGATGATAGAAAGGAAGGAAAAATCAAAGTTCAATCGGAGCATAGACTAACAAATCAAGTCCACAACTTGTCAAAATGTATCACCTGTTAGAAATGATCATTCCATGCCTTTAAATTTGTTTTTAATGTTTCTTAAAAATCACAGTGTATTTAAAAGAATAAACAAGTTTTTTAGAAAGCTAGACATAAATTTGATAACTTTTGGTAGCTTGTTCAAGAATTCATTTTCATTCAAACATTGCTTTCGTGTGTTGGAATTCTTATTTGAAGCCCTATTGAAGGATCTTGAAATTATTTCTAAACACCATGCCTTCTGATACTAGATATTGTTCAATCTTGTGCCCCACGTGTTTTTTCGTCTGTTGTAGTGTTTTTGGCTATTCAGCATGGTGTAGACATGGAAATGAAATAAAATTTACATACATTGCTGAGTCATGAAATGTTAAAAATAGAGCATTGTATAATTATCAATGCTCTAAATTTTAGATGTCGGACTAATGTCAGAAAGTAAAATGTGAAGTTGGATTGCGGATATCGGAAAAATTTTGTTGACATTTGCTTAATTTTGGTGTCAATTTCGGAGGTCATATACATCATATAGTATTATTCTAAATGTCATAAATATCCTAAAATATCACATATATGATATATCAAGCAATATATATTTAAACCATCTTGTTTAGGATGTACTTATGAATGAAAACTTCAAGTTGAAGCCAGTTGAATGTCAACCTACAAAATATGAACAATGAATATAGAATCAATATTTAAGTTAATGTACAGAAAAGATTAAAACTATCTAAATAAATAATAAAAAACAATACTTTCAATAAAAAAGACAATAGAAAGCAATAATTCTAAGAAAGATCAAGCCAATATTTCCAATAGTTTAAAGTTCAAACAACACAGTTATACAACAATAATTCAATATAGTTCTTAAACACATTTTAAAATCAAGTTCAAAAGCAATTAATTTTCATAAGGTGCAGGTGACTCAGACGATATCTCTTTCTCAATCCTCCAAAAACTCCGGTTCCGAGTCCTATGAATCGAACGCGTCATTACTACTTAAATTGAGCTCCATTTCATTGCTTTCATCCTCCGATGATGACTCCGAACCGGATGAATCCATATCTTCTTCACGTTAATTTGCTAACGGTCCCCCGCCTTTTGCTTTTTTCTTAAAATCTTCAACTTTGTTCTCGAACTATTTATTCTCTTTGTAGCAGCTCTCGAGGATTTTACAGTTTTAGGACGCTGTCGACTCAGCCGGTTTACTTGAAATGAACCACAATGCTGATCATCTGACTTGGTGCAACGGTCAAGAGGGTGTTAGGAGGATCTACAAGCGGTTAGACAGGTGCTTGTGCAACACAGCCTATCTGCATGCCTTTGACTCAAGGGTGACTTATCCGACCAGAGTGCATTCAGACCACTCCCCCATGCTGGTGTGTGAGTCTGAGTCTGCCAGATCCGGGCCCTCTCTTTTCTTTCAGGTTTCAGTCTTTGTGGACCACACATCCCGACTTCTTGTTGTTTGTTAGGGACTTTTTGACGGGTAGTTTCAGTTCTTCTGCCCTGGAGAATCTCAGCATTAGGATTAGGAATATCAAGCAACATTTCAAATGGTGGAATTGGAATGTGTTTGGTGATGTGAACCTGAGACACAACCAGTTTCTTTCCAAGATGGACGCTTTAGAGAGGGACCTGCAGGTTGATTGGAACGAGGACAAGTGGAAGGAGCTGACGGACGCCTGGAAAGCCTACATGGACTCTTCTCTCAAACAGGAAAAGTTCCTTAAGTAGAAATCCAAGGTGAAATGGCTAGCAGAAGGGGACCGCAATTCCAAGTTCTTCCATGCCAAGGTAAAGATGAACAGGAGGAAAAATTTCTTCTTGTCGCTTATGGAGAATCTGAGGTTTGGTAACAATTTGGACATTATTGCTCAGGAGGGTGTAAAATTTTTATACAAACTAAATAGAGTCAATAATTAAAAAGTAATGAAACCTAGAACAAGTGGGCTTCATTAAGTTGATTTATATGTTTTTTTGTTCACTGTTTGTTCCTTTCAATTTTATACTTGCTCCCTTGTCGATTGATTCTTGGCTCAATCTCTTGCGAGGTTGTCGCTTTTCCACAGTTTTATCGACCAGGAATATTCAGGAATATGACATCAAGTTGATGGTTGATGTTAAGTTTGATAGCTAGTCATAAATTTTGTCAATTTTTTTGTGGTGACTTTTGGATAAGGTATTGTGCCCATGAGTTCCGAGCTCATCCCATTTGGATGAGAAAAGGTCTCGAATATGATGAATATATCAATATCTCCCCTTATCACTCCCAAAAGGGCAATATTAAAATTTATATCAGAAATCTCTTTTTGCATGTCCATGGAGGCTGGTGCTTTTACACAATAGAAGTCTCTCTCTCTCCCCCCCGCTAGATAAACCCCTCTCCTTACCCGCCTAGTTTCATATACCATTCTCTTGTATCCTACTGACCGAGAGAACAGGGTGTGAAGCAAAGTGGAGTTGAGGAAATTGATGAGGCAACCAGTCTTTATAAGGCAAAGGCAATACTAGGAAGAAATATGTTTTTTTTTGTTACTTAAATTATGATTTTCTTAGGTAAACGGCATGCTAAAAGTTAGGGACATTATATGGGGAAGGTGTAGAGTGTTAAGCCTTTATGAGATCCCAATGGGATGTGGATATTTAAGTGAAAACAAGCTCAGGTTTTTGTGGTGTTCAATTAACCTCGAGATCCATTCTGTTTTTTGTGGCTTTTTTTTGTGGCGGTGGTGGTGTTGGTTTTTTTTTTTTTTTTTGGGGGGGGGGGGGGGGGTTTTTAGACAACATGCAGTGGTCAAAGCGGTCCCGACTTAAGAGTCAAGACTTTAGCATCTTGGTGGTGGGAATGTGGAAAGTTAAAAGCTGGGTGAGAAAATCACCTAGTTTGGAGCTCCAGTTTGTGTGACAGTATTGGATTGCAGCTCTTTAATTCTCCCATTTTTTTTGTTTGCAATGACATTATATTATCTCTAGTTTTGCATACATGATCTCGTTTGTGTTAATGTATCTCCGCTTCAAGATTTCTTCATGTATGTATGTGTATAGGCATTATTAGGGTCCCTTCATTACACCAAAACTCTAAAGTTGTGGTGAGAGTTATGAGTAATACTTATGTATAGCGATATATATTTTTTAATCCGCTTTTATACGAGCGCCCGTTGAGAATTGAATAGAGTGCTCTGATACCATATTAAGGCCCTTTCCACTATACCAAAACTCCAAAGTTGTAGTGAGAGTTGAGAATAAAACTTGTATATTCTAGCAGGCATGAAGGAGTACATCATCATTTGTAATGGCTCGAAATTAAGTAAAGTTACTGATGTGATATCTTCTTTGTTTGTATTGGTTCATATTTTTCATTATTCACAATTTTGATATTGTTTAGCTGTTAAGTCATTTTTATCATCACTTCTCTGTCCTATCTTTGGACGGAAATTATCTAAATGCTCCATTCATGCAGAACAAATTTTGAATTGGTTTCTTAATTTTATTTCCTTATTGACTTCTACATATTATATGCAGTAAACACATTTGATTATCTCACTATTCATTTTCCCAAAGGCATATTTAAATAGATTATATTTTGGGAACCTGTTCATTGTTCTGTAGGAAGAAAGTTAAAGTTTGTTCTCACACACCAAAGTACTTTGTGGGACACCCCAATCAGTCGTATAACCCTTTCAATTTGATCTACATGTCATGGATGTGTGTGTATAAAAAAATGCGTCTCAGAGACTTCTAATCCATACATGAAATGGTTCCTTCCTGTCTTGGATTAAACAACTATTCATTTGCAACCTTACATGAATGAGTTAGAAATGCAGATCACAATGGATGGTGTGGATCACCCATTGGAGTTGTGCATGATCAGTTTGTTAGATAAGCAACAGACTTTTTCTTAGTGGGAAAATGGCTACCTTTATTTGGCTGTAAGTAGTTGACTTGAATCTACACAAAATAATAAAAATTTTGAAGCATTTTGTTAATGTGGTTCGGGGCCAAGGAAACTTAAAATGTAGATTGCATCCCCTGCCTATTCTCATAAGCCTTTGGACATTTGCTGTATAACATCTTCCATGTATTAACATGAAAGTGAAATAAACTGATAAAAAGATTTATCATCGCTCTTTGTATGATTTATTGTGCACAAATTACACTTGCAGGATCTGCTTCACTAGTTTGGTAAAAATTGATATTTCAGATTGACTGTGACATGATTCATAGTATTAGCCCAAATTTGTTCTCTTCCAGTGGTCCTTTTGAGCTTCATTTTCTTACACCCCTATTATCTTTGATGGAAATGGGATGGACTATGTGCTGTCAGATTATGCTTCATATGTTTATCCATACTATGAATTTTGTTATTATCTCTACTATTTGTGAATGATTTATGTTAACTTATATCTCCTTCTTTATTCTTTCAGATTTATGAAATTGGGGGTGGTTCTGGTAACTGTGCAAAGTATATAATGGATTACATTTTGGAAACGCATCCAAAAGTATATAACAGTATGAGTTACATGTATGTCATTATCTTTTCTTTAATATGCTTTACTTTGCTCACATTTGATGGCTTACATAGGCATCATTTTTTCTCCCCAATGGCAACATAAACAGGCAGAAATAATTTGCCAAAGTAATAAATATACTAAGAGTGCTTATTGTTTGCATATATATTGGGAAATGATTCTTTTGAGGATGATTCTCAAATTAAGCTTCATGAGAACTCCATGGTGGGCCACCCCATGTATTAAATGACATCTTTTTTCTAAGGCTAATATAACGTATTTTTTGTAAACATATTTACTTCAGTTTTATTTTACATAGTTTCCCATTTACATTTTCTGAAACAATTTGATCTTTTTAGTTTTTCTGGTCTCTTTTTGCATGAGATTGATGAACAATATTCTGTGCTAATTTGATCTTTTATCATCCATAGTTCAGTAGAAATCAGTCCTTCTCTTGCTGATACTCAACTCGAAACCATTGGTGGACAAAACAAGGATCATTCTTCTCGGTTCAGCGTAGAATGTCGTGATGCGTCTGATAGAAAAGGATGGGGTAAGCTGTACCTAGTGTCTCAATTTTCTTTGTAGTTTGTCATAATTTTGCAAATCGATCTAATTTAATTTACTACATAAATGTACATTTATGTTGCCTGATGATTACATGATAAAATCTTAAAGTTGAAAATAAATTGACAACAAAGGAAGTCTTTAATGCATATAATTGGGAAAGCATGCTGTGGACTATTTGGTCACTTTAATTTGGTTGCATTATTGTCAATGAATATGTTTCTCAAATTCATTGCTTTGGTAACTTGACTCACATGCCATAGTTTTTTGTGTTCGTCTTTTTAGTGAAGAACCTTCCATAAAGTGCAATAGACACACACACACACAAAACATTTGTTTTCCTACTATTATCACTGTCGAGGATTATAATTATACATAGAGAGAAGAGGGAGTTAACGGAGGCAACAACAAGCTTCACATTCATTAAACCTGGAGGAAATTGTTTCATGGCGCTCACCTCACATGGTTTACGAGTCTCAGATGCCCAGCACATTGAAATCCAGCACCTGCTAGGTTTTCCAGGATTGGGATGGAGCCTTGGATGTGGAGCTTAGTTTTAAAAATGACTTGTTGCCTTGGTGGACTTAATGCATGATGCCTATTCTTGGGCATTCATTGTACCATGTTTCTATGCAAAACGGAACAGAAAAAAAGAAGCAATAAGAGCAACAAATTTCCTAGTTCAAAATAATTATTGAAGTTTATGGTTAGTTTGCACCTGTTTTAGTGGACTGATAAACTAATCAACCACTTGATGAAAATGGTGCAGGTTATTAGAATCAATATAAGTAGTTCTGTGCAACCAAACAGGGCAGGCTGGGTGTCGGTTGTTTTTTGTGGTGATGGTTTTTTTTCTTGAAAGGGGTGGGGGGGGGGGTGTTGTCGGGGTTTAAGAAGCCATTTGTTTTTATTCCTGAAGGTCGGGAGGACTTCCTCTCTTGCTCTCCCTGCTCTCCCTTTATATGATAACAATTCCCTTTTTATTTTAATTTTGAGTCCCTAATGATCATAAATTTTGTTTCAGTAGCGCCGGTGCATAGGCGGAGAGTCCCTTTAATATTGTAATCTTCCTCCATATAAAGAAATTCAGTATATTTTGTGTTATCACAGATTCTGACCCAGTAGGTATCATTCAGAAATTAGATATCAGATATGAAATTTACCATTAAGAATGAACTGGCGAGAGGAATGAGTGTATAGCACTGATTGCTAAATAATAAGTACCTCAATTTCTCATCTTCACTATTTGGAACAAATCATTTATCAAGACAGTAAATCGAAGATGTGATTCATAGAATCGAAGCACAATGGTTCAAGTGAAATGCTTGGGCTTTATGCGGTAGTAGGACACGTGAAATTGAGTGAAAAAAAAAACTTGTAGAATGGATAGTCTTACTATGCTCTCTGGTTCAAAATGTTGGGCAGTTACAAATTAATATATCCAAAAAAATGAGTGTAGCGAGATGGATGAGTGGCAATAAAGTAAAAGATAGGATAAGAAATAAGAGTATCAGGGAGAAGTTAGGGGTTGCTCCTATTAAGGAAAAGACAGAGAGAATTAATTGAGATGGTTTAGGCATGTGCAACATAAGCCAATAAGTGCACCAATCAGAAAGGGTGATTGGATCATGGTTAATGGAGTGAGGGATGCCTAAACAAACTTGGATTGAGGCAGTTAAGAAGGATATACTACTGCTTCTGGTAACTGAGCCTTAAAAAAGTTGAATGGAAGAAAAAGATTGATGTTGCTGACTCCAAGAATTTGGTATAAAGTTTTTGTTGTTGTTTATCTAAAAAATACCTTTATATTGCTAACTTCGATTTATTGGCATCATTAACATAAGAAATGGGAAAACCAAGAACTTACATGATTACAGAACTAACTTACAAGATTACAGAACTAACCATACAACTCATCTGTGCATTATCGTAAATATAAAGATGGAGTGTATGTTAAACATGTCCAATCAAACAATTAGATAAAATACAAATTTTAAGCCTGCAGAATACTGGGATAATAGAAGGGAAAAGGTTAGTATAACAGAGAATGTTATAGCAGTGAGGGTAGAACCGAACTCTTATTTGAAGCAGGAAACTGTCTGTTTGACTTAGTCATGTGTTAAGAGTCTGAAGCTGCAGAAACAAGTGAAAGGACATTGATGAGACAACTTGCTCACAACTTTCGCCTGCTTTCCAAGAAAAAGATGTGGTGGGAGGATGAAAATTTACACTAATGAAATGTAGAAAGATGAAAGAATAAATGGTTACCAACTCGTCGACCTTTATATTGTGCAACTTGTATATTCGATTATAACAGGAGCAACCTAAACCATCTGCTGGGATGCTGAGTCCTTGTATAAAGAGATCAAAATAAAGAAACATGATGAGGAAGTGAAGAGACAGCCACAGGAACTCTGTGGTTCCTACAGAATCCCGTGGAATACCTGTGAGGAAAATAAAGTTGGTCATCCTCCATACCAGATATTGAATATGCATTGTCATTCAATTCCCTTTTATTCTTTATGATCTGTTTGGTTATCATCAACTCCAGAGTTTAGGATAGGAAGCTGAAACTATAGTTTTTCATGTTCTCTAAATCAAGGAGGCCCTTACAATGTGTTTTGAGCTGTCATAATTCATGGCTTAGGGACCATTATAGTTTATGGATGTCCAGTCCAATCTCATTTTTTTTCGAAACCATGGTATATGACTCTATCCGACCACAGGCTGAAACAAGAGTCTTAAAAAACTGTAATTTTCATTCAAATATATTGCTCGGTATAATTGTTACTTTGTACTGGAAATCTGATGACCTAAGTTCTTTTTATGGAGATTCTGCACATTAGGAGGAGATTAACTTCATAAAATAGCAGAAAGGCTGAGAAGATGAAAGGCTGAGTACTTCTTGAATGCAATACATAATAACTAAGTGCTCGGCTATCAAATCTAAAACAAAATTTGATACCAATGAATCAAACTTTACAACATCTAGGTAGTAAAAAATTTCATAACATTTTCCTTTTCTGCTCTAGGCCACATCAGAGCAGTTTCTTTCTTGTTGTCACGTCATCTGCTCATTAATTCAATTGTCTTTCCAATTTTTATAATTTGGAAGGTCAACAATACACCTTATTGACAACTTTTTGTCACAACATAATCTAAAGATCATTTAGAAGGAACAGTCACAGAAAATACATCTTGAAAATGCTGGTTCTAGATAAAATTAGTTGATTATATCTATTATCCACTTTTTAAATGCATATTTGTTGATTCACTTGTGTCCAAATTTTGTCAAATGCTATGTCAAAAAAATTGACTCCATAAAGTGTCAAAGTGTCACTGCCCTAAAGTTTTGATGTCTAAATCAACCATACACATGTATTGTATATAACTGAGCAAAACGGACTTTTTCTCTCCTAATATCCAGCCATGTAGGAAAGAAGCTCCACAATGTGCCACGTCTCCCACTCCTAACTTTTTTTTGGGGGGACCTATGCTGCTATGATGCCCCAAGCGCCTATAGCTTTAACGCCCATTCTTTATTTATCCCATCACTCATCTTAGTCACATCATCCTCTCTCTCTCTCTCTCTCTCTCTCTCTCTCTCTCATCTTAGTCACATCATCCTCTCTCTCTGAATGCATCTAACACCCCACCCAAAGCTCCCAATTCTTAACCAACAAATGTTAAACTTTTTTTTCCCCTTCTGGAAATGATATTCTCTCTTTTTCTTTCTTCAAATTCTCAGTCAATCATTTCTCTCCCCTTCGGATAGCTGATTAAGCAAATGAACAAATGTTAAAATTTTGTTTCTTCTTTCAAATTTTTGTTCTTCTGTTATTTTATGAATTCAGTTTGCCCGTAAAAGATTTAAAACAGAAAATTTAAAAGAAAATATCCTCTTTCAAATACTTTGACAAACGACCATTTTCTCCCATATAGTTAGTTATTATCTTTATTATACATTTAACTTTTTAGAGTTACAAAAACAGAAATTATATTTTACTTTTGCTTTTCATTGGGGGTACTTTTTAAATATTTATACCTGATTAACTTCCTCTGTATAAGCTTCTCTCTTCCTCTAATTTAAAAATCAAAATCCAAATGATAGTGTTATTAATTATCTTAAACAATTAATTTTAAAAAAATTAAATCGTAAATTGTTAATTATCCTACCATAACTACAACATTATCTTTATGCCCATCTCTAATCTAACTTTATTCCTAACAAAACTCAAATACTTTAGTCTCATACTATTCTAGTTTGTCTCTTAAAATTTAGAAAAAATAATGATCAAAATAAATGATATCCTTTTTAATCACTTTCCAAAATCAATATTTTCTCCGATATAGTTATCCTTCCTATAGTTTTAACTATCGAACGATAATTATAAGTTACCAACATATTAATTATGTTTTTTGATTATGAGGTTTGATTTTTTTTAAGCTTTATGCTAAACTAAAAAAATTTATATAAACTTTTCTACTTATGCCAACTTAAAAAAAAAAATTCTAATATTAGTTCTGACTAATGAGCTTGACTAAATAATTAAGTTATACAATTAGATTTTTAATATTATCCTACCCGACCTACAACTTTGTCTTTATTTTCATATCTAATCTAACTTTATCTCTAAAAAAAACTCACAACGCTTTTGGTCTCATTCTTATTTTATCTTTATCCTATTCCAATTTCATATTTATTCCTATTCCTAATTGAACTTGAACATTTTATTGTTTTTAAATGTTTCTGAAAATCACTAAAATTAAATTTTATATCTAATATGCTATAATATCTTTGTCAAGATAACATTCTCCATTTTCCACCTAAAAAATCATAATTATAATATTCATGCTAATTATTTGTTCAGTAATTAGTTTAAACAAATAATAAATTATTATTGTTATTGTATCTTATTCATATATTTATATTTATATATTGGAGAGTTCATGTTATTGGTTTTATAAAAATCGATTATGTATTATTTTATTTAATACTGATAGAAAGGGATATTATCACAATGAGTTGGATCTACACACCATTTAATGTGTTGCTCAATCCCTACCCTGATTTCCTATAGTTCAACATTTGAATTTGTGTTATTTATTTAATGTGTTTTACTCCCACATCGGGTATGATGGGAAAGTCTTCTTTAAAGGAGCCTATATAAGGCCAAGTGTTGTAGTTGTTTAAGGAGTTTATGATGAATTAAAATGCAACCCTTTTGATTAGCATGTCGATTTGCTGTCATTTTGAATCCCTTGCATGGTGAGGGTGCTGAGGCCTCACATTAATCCGTATCCTTTTTATCTCTCAGCCTAATTTCTTCAAACCCCAAATTCTTTTCCCTCTTCTATTTTCTTCCCTTACCCGTCCCGCATCAAATTGGTATAAGAGTTAAATTTTTGCTCTTTCTTCCTTCACAAATCTTCCACAAAAATTCTCAAACCCTTTCGATTAACACGTTGTTTTGCTATTCAACCCGCTTTGTCTTATGATTTGCTTAGCAATTTAAATATCTTTGCATGCTGATGTGCGAGAGTGGGTGAGAAATCACATAGGTTCCGAGGCCAGAATTAATTTTTATCCAGTTATCAATTTTTTTATTTATCTTTTTTTTTCATATTATGCATCAAGGAGGAAGACTGCAAAGGGAAATGAGGCACCCCAAAACCCTCACATAAGAGGAAAAAACATCCTGTGAAGAGATAAAAGTCGAGGATAATTTTTCCTTTAGGTGGAGGCTTTAATGCTCACCCATCCAATTAATTCCTCCTATTGCATGCATCACAATTTTTTTCTCCATGAACTGAATCAGCCTTTATGAATCGTTAAGTCTCAATCCATTAAATAATAACCTTGCAATAGCACATCGCACTCCCTTCCCACCACCATCAGATTTTTTTTTTTTTTTAAAAGTTTCTCTGTAATTGCTAATGGGAAGATTCAAGCTTGTAACCTCCCACAAGGGAAGAAGTATCGCAAGTTCCTGGGCTCAGATTGGGATGTTAAATCAAAATTTAAGATTGAATTTCTTGATATTTATAGCTTATTCATTTATCATATATTCAATCTTAAATCTTAACACTTTTTTAAAGTACCATAAATATATTCAGATCATGCTGAAATAAAATAAAAGATTGTTGGGATATGCCTTGCTTTTGAGACGAGATGATGGTCAAAGAACCAATTGAATTGGAGAAGAAGAACGAGGCAGAAGAAGCAAATCAAGCAGAGGGTCAGGTCGGTCGACCGCGGGTCAAGGCCAATCGACCGCAAGATATAGAAAGGGAGGGTGTTACAGTTGGTCGATAGCTCTGCCAGAACGGTTGCGCGAGTCAGTTTCTTTTTCGGATTTTGCGCGAGCAAGTTTCCTTTTACAGTAGTTCAAATAGAATTCAACATCTATTCAACGAACGTTTGTTTCTAAAGTTTAAAAGGTATAGAATTGTTCTAGATCAAGAAAATCAACTCCTACAAGAATTGATCACGTTCTTCAACCATCCAAACAACCAAGATCATCTCATAGATCGAATAGAGTTTGTATTATAAAATTCTATAAATAAAGATTGTAACTTAGTATATTATAATATAAGAAAAATAGAGGAAGCAAAGATAAAGAGAGGGGAAGGCGATAATGCAAAGAAAAAAGGAATACTCTTGTAATCTAATGGGATTCAAGGGAGTTGAATGCTCTTGTGGGATTCAAGGAGAATGTTAGATCTCTTGTATCAAGTTCATCAATAAAGCTCAAGTTCTCTATCCGTGGACGTAAGCCAAGTTTGGGCCGAACCTCTTTAAATCCTTGTGTTCTTTTCTACTCTTTTGTCTTATTATTGCTAGTTTGCTCTATAATAGTTTTCTTTTGCAAGCATCACATATCGTCAAGGTAATCACGGTCTTAGGCGCATAACAATTGGTGTCATAGCCCGATTGTTGGGTATGTCCCCCTAATAATTGGTATCAGAGCTTAAGGTTGACGATAAAGGGATATGTTGAAGATTGGAGTTTCTGTGAGAAAGTTCGAGATCGAGAAATTCAATGGCAAAGAAACCTTCGGTTTATTGCAGAAGAAGTGAAGGCATTGTTGGGGCGACAGGGTTTTCACAAAACCCTGCAGGGAAAGTCAGCAAAACCTGCATGCACATGCATGTAAGATGAGGACTGGAAGGAGTTGGATCTGAAAGCATGTCTCGCAGACGAGGTCATGTACAACGTGATGGATGAATAAATGACTACATATTTGTGATCAAGTTCAGAAATGTTGTATATGACAGAGCCTCTCCAACAAGTTGTACTTGAAAAAATAACTATATGAGCTACACATAAAGAAAGGGACAACGATGTTGGAGCATCTGAACTTCTTCAATAAGATCATCAACGAGCTACTGGCATTTGATATCAAGATCGACGAGGAATATACAAGTTAAAGGAAGGAAATCAGATCGAGGTGGAGTTTCAATGATAAACTTGGAAGGGAGCTCATCGAGAGGTGGAGTTTCAAGGAAGACTGCGACGGGACATGAACCGTGTCAAAGTGTAGCAAGAAGGATAATGAGGCATTCAAGCAAAGCCCGAAATGGCCCCAGGCATAGGGGGTGAAACAGCCAAAGGCCCAAGGAGAGGGCGCAAGAGTAAAGGCTTCACGGAACGGTTACTATCAAATGATGAGTTAAGGTAAAATTTCAAGATTTTCAAGGTATTTTGTTAAAGACTTGAAAAACAAGTCAATGTGGAGATTGTTAGGATTTGCCTTATTTTCAGGAGGAGATGATGGTTAAAGGCAATTGGAGAAGAAGAACGAAACAAAGGAAGCAAATCAAGAAAAAGGGTCAGGTCGGTCGACCACGGCTTAAGGCCGATCGATCGCCCGGTCGACCAGAAATACAGAAAGAGGGTGTTACAGCCGGTCAACTGGTCGGTCGACCGCTGTGCCAGAACGAGCGACCGCCCAAGCGATCGACCTGATGCGCTAGTCAATTTTGTTTCAGATTTTGCATGAATAGGTTCTCTTTTCTGGTGGAGTTCGAATAGAATTCAACTTCTATTCAGTGAAGGTTTGTTCTAAAGTTTAAAGGGTCTAGAATTGTTCTAGATTAAAAAAAATCAACTCCTACAAAAATCTATCAAGTTCTTCAAGTATCCGACGATCAAGATCATCTCGTACTTCGAATAAAGTTTGTATTGTAGAACACTATAAATAAAGATTGTAGTCTAGTATATTGTACACAAGGAAAATAGAGGAAGCCAAGATAAAGAGAGAGGTGACAGTGCAAAGATAAAAGAAATACTCTTGTAATCTACTGGGATTTAAGGGGAAGGTGAATACCCTCGTGGGAATTAAGGGGAAGGTTAGATCTCTTGTACCAAGTTTATTAATAAAACTCTCTCAAGTTCTCTCTGTGTGAATGTAGGCCAACTTTGGGGGTTAAATGCTTGTGTTCTTTTCTGCGTTTTTATCTTGGTATTGCTAGTTTGCTCTATAATAGTATTTTTTTTTTGCAAGCATCATATATCGTCAAAGTTTCGCAATATCAATCACGATCGGGCGTATAACAATTGGTGTCACAGCCCGATTGTTGGTGTGTGTCCCCCAACAAAAAATTCTTTGCTTCCAAGTGTTTTAGGTCAAACTTGCATTAACTAAGATTAATATAGATTTTAATTCAATTTACAATTAGACCTTTCTTTTTAGACATTGATTTAACCCAACTATATCCGGTAGGTTTTGGGAATATTAAAATTTTTATTTAAATTAAGAAGAGTCTAAATTTGATCATTTTTAAAAAGAGTTAAAAGCAATAAGTAAGACATAGTGCGAGGCAGATGTTAATGTGCCACTTCAATAATGTCGCTATTTTTTAAATAGTAGCCTTGATTTTAACTCCATTATACATTAAGACCTTTTTAAACATGAACCTAACTATAATATCTCCATGTAAGGCTAAATATCAATAAATTTTAAGCTAATATTGAAAAAAAAGAAACTACAAGAATATCCAATTTAATCATTCAAGAGAAGTGTTTGATGTCATAAATTGACAAAAATTTTGAGACATATATAAACATGAGTGTAGTGGTCAAAATTTGACCTTCTCCAAGATAAGGACACGTCCCTCGTCCACCAGCTCATTTATCTTTGTGCTTTGGCAGTTGTCTGTGGTCGGGGATCTTTCAGAAAAAAATCTATCACGACAAATTGATGCTTTTCATTGAGAGCTTGAATCCTCACTTAAGATCTCTTCCCCTTTAACCAAACTCTTCCTCAAAAAGCTCCTCCAAATAACCATGGCCTTGAAAAAGCAGCTGACCACCAACAACGGAACCGCCTCCAAGGGAAATCCATTGCCACCCCCAAACACGCACAGTCGTGACCTCGTCGGCAAAGATTCCTCCTTATTATCGCAAGGGGCAACCGGTGACATTCGTTTCACCACCCCTTTATTTGGGCCAACTCCAAATGTTCATCGACGTGGAGATGACGAAGCAAGCATTCCTGAATCCCTCTCCGAATTTGCTCCAAGCCTTTTAAGTGGGTGAGCACTTTACTCCGCTGAAGCTCTCCGTCCAGAACGTCTTTCAGGCCATCAAAGATCAATCCTAGGTAAAGCGCTGAGAGTCGATACCATATGATCCTTTCCTTCTCGGAGCGAAAGAATACTGATCCTTCCATCACGGCAAGGGACATCGAATTGCCAAATGTCGATCCCTCTGCAAGTGCCTTGAGTACCTAATCTGACAAGGGTTCCTTCAGTAGTACATCCTCACCCCCGGAGCCGCGTTCTGAAGGCTCCACCTCCGACTCAACCGCAACTTATGGTCACCGAGTACAAAACGATTGACTAATTCGATCCCACCAATGAGAGCAAGAGAGTAACTTATCAACAACACTCCATGTATCTTGAATTCTAGATTTTTTTTTCAAATATCGAATAAAATTTTGTTCCGACTCCTAACCTCTTTATAACATCCTTAACAAGATCCGCCAACAATCTACGGACCCGCCAAACATCCTTCACAAGATTCGCCAAATGATCTCCGGACCCACCTTTCATCATCCTACGGGAGGCAGAGGAATTCGAATTTTCGTCCTTGCGGCGAGGCCTCCGTGATCCTACTAGAGGAGGAATCCGAATTTTCGTCTTTAAGGCGAGCCCTCTGTCATCCTACGGGAGAAGGATTCTGATTTTCGTCCTTGAGGTAGGCCATCCGTCATCCTACAAGAGGCGAAGGAATCCAAATTTTTGTCGTTGAGGCGAGCCCTCCGTCATCCTACGTGCCCTCCGTCATCCTACGGGAGGCGGAGGAATCTGAATTTTTGTCCTTGACCCACGGGAGGCAAAGGGATCCATTCGAGGATCATTTTACGAGGGATCACTCAGTAATGGCCCACGGGCTCCCTCTCGCCTTTCTACAGGCAGAGGAAACCTTCTGTTGCGAGTGCTCGGAGTCTGACACCTCGAGAATTGCTTGCAGTTCCCCTAGTAGTCCTACTCTGCTGTTGAGGTTCCCTCCTCACTTGGAGTTCTATGTTTGTACGTTCTGAGATGGGATCCCCTATATCCGGGAATGGTAACTCAAACATCTGCCTATGGACTCCCTCTGGCTCACTCCCTTATTAGGGCACATCCATCCACCAAAGACCCGCCGACAGTTCTTGCCAATCCTACTCTGCTGCTAAGGTTCACTCCTCACTCGAAGTCCTATGTTTATACGTTTCGAGACAGGATCCCTTTATCCAGAAACGATAACACAAGCATCCGCCTATGGGTTCCCTTATTGGACACAACTATCCACTGTCAGAACCGCTGGCAGTTCCCCCTTGCCAGTCTAACTTCGCTGTTGAGGTTCCCTCCTCGCTCGGAGACTATGTACATTCCGAGATGGGATCCCCCATCCGGAAATAGTAGCGCAAACATCTGCCACGGGCTCTCTCCGACTCACCCCTTAATTGAGCACTACCATCCACCAAAGTAGCGTTGGCAGTTCTCCCTTGCCAGTCCTACTTCGCTGCTAATGTACCCTCCTCACTCGGAGTCTTATGTTTGTACATTCCAAAACAGGATCTCCTATTCAGAAACGGTAATGTAAACATCTGCCTACGGGCTCCCTTCGATTCACCCCCTTAATTGAGCACAGCAATCCGCAAAAGAACAGCTGGCAGTTTCCCCTTGCCACTGCTACTCCGTAGTTGAGGTCCTCTTCACTCATAATCCGTCTGTTTGTACGTTCTGAGATAGGCCCCTCGTTCGGAGACGGTGACACAAACACTCGCCTACATGCTCCTTTTCGTCTCGCCTACGAGCAAATAAACTGTGCCCACAACTTCCCTCCGCCAATCTGTCTCCACCATAGTTTGTACGTTCTGACATTGGATTCCCCAATCTGGATACGGTAACACAAATGCTTCTTATTGGTTTCACTCTTGCCTCTAGGAAGTCAAGCCTCTAAAGGGGTATGATTATTTTGATAACTACAAACCAAGCAAGATTCAAACATACATAACCAATTTTTGTTCCAAAACTATTCCATTATATTTCATTATCTTACATCTAACGAATGTGATACATGAAATCCTTTTACATCTTTGTGTTTTACAGTTTTTTGAAAAAGAAACATAGGAAAAATCGGATATGTGCCGATCCTGCCACCGTTAATAGCTCTGAGGAGGCTAACTCCGATTTCCCATCCAACCAACCGGAACCATGTCGAGTAGCCAAAACTGTCCGCTCACAAGGAATCAAGACTCCTACGGAACACCTTGTCATGTCATTGAATGTATCACAACAGGGTTATCACGTCAATTAATATGGCGCACCAACTCCGCTCTTTTGACTTCCCTTCCGCAGGCTCCGACAAGCAAAGGAGCTGGGATATTTGTAGTGGTCAAAATTTGACCTGCTCCAAGATGGTGACATGTGTCTCTCATCCACTAACTCTTCGAGGATCTTCAGGGCGCCCCTCTGAAGCCCTCACCGCATCCGGCCTCCTTAAGGTTTTCTCCCCTCCGAGGCTCTCTTCTTTTCAAAAGATCTAGCTCCAAACTCGAAGCTTCAACAACAGATCAACCCTGATCTCCGCTTATAGTTATGCAGCTTCATCCTCCCTCTCGTTCATAACATGAACACCCCTATCCGCGCGGGCAATTATGGTCAGTAGCGGATGTTCCTGAATGCCATCCCAACTGACCAATGTCGGTGATCATTGATGTTACAACAATCCAGCATGTGCAAATCATGTAGTTACGGGGATCTTGGATTGTACTCATCCGCCTCCATGCCGACTACTAGTGTCAGGTATAAAATCTATTCTTTTCCAAGGAGAAAGGCTTCCCTGGACCTCTTCTTTCACCATACCTTTTATGTTTAGAGCACATACTACACCTACACCTCCACGACCATAAGTCACCTTATGCTAGCAGTTTACCTCTGTTAGACCCAGAGTCTACGCTGGCAGTTTCCCTCTGCCGGCTGCCGTCCTTTCCGTACCTTCCTCCAAACTGTCTACTGATTCTCACGTCTAAGGACATTAGGCCAGCATCATACTGGTGCTCCTAATCCGAAACTTGCTCTTTTATTTTTGTGCTCTGGTAGGTACCCATCAGTGAAGGGAGCGTCCTGTTGCTTGCGGCCGGGGATGTTGTACGGAAAATGTACACCACAATGAGATAACAATAATATGGCCCAACTTTTTTCTTTGGCTGGAAATTAGCTAAGGCTAAAATTATAGGGATTTAAATCAATGCCTCTTATTTGAGGATATTTGAACTGATAACAGTCTACTTAATATAAGAGTATTTTAACTATTATTGGTGCTTGAATGGTAAATCTTGGTCGACTGAATATTATTCAATTCACAAGCTAATTTTTTTAGCCATTGCATTACTGACTAGTTTTAACCTATCTAGATCCCACCTTCATTTCTCTATTTATATATACATATCACATTGTAATACGGTCCAGTTCCCTATTCATGTCCAAAAACAGACTTTTAGTTATCTTAGATCATGCATATCTGAAAATGCACTAGTGGTGTTTCTTTCATGGACTTCAAAATTGATTATTTTTAATTGATTCAGGGGATGTGGAGCCGGGGCCGTGTTGGGTTATAATGCTTCAGGTACATGTTATCATTCCTAAACTTCTGCAGTTATGCAATAAAACAGTTTGCATTGATCGAAATTGTGTTGTTATTGAAAAGTTTCACGGTGTTTTATGTTCATTTTATTAGAAGAGTCAAGAGGTCAAGCGGTTAATCCAATATCATACATAAGATAAATAATTAGTGAATGTTTTATTACATTAAATGGGAAGACCTTTAGTTGGTAAAAGTTATGGGCAATGTGCTCTATTTGGCTTTTTGTGGTTGTCTCGTCTCTTATGTTCAAATGGTAGTTCCTTAAGGCAAATGTAACACCTTTTCCTTCTTTCTAGACTCCTTTAGTCTAGGATAATTTTGTCTAGGATAATTTTGAAGAGTTGCTCTTGATTGCATGAGCGTAAATTGCATGACCAATGGGTAGTTTTCTTAAATTCTATCTATGATGGCATGTTATAATTTTCTAAATTTTATCTAACCGTAGCCGAAAGAATGGGTGTTTCTTTCTGTTTTAACCTTTATTTTCATTATTTATGAGATGCCCATAACTCTGATTCTGAACTATAGTGTGGCATCTTTCCATGAATAATACTTTTTTCACTTTTCTGTTCAAATGGAAGCGATATGGTGGTGAACACAATAGACAATGTGTTGTGGATTCCATCAATTGAGAAAATCAACCAGGATGTTGACTTGTGGCCATCTTGACCAAGAGACGTGAGGATCTCAATTAAACAGAGGGAATCGGATATATTTTAGTGAGTTAGGAACATGGAGGGAAGGGTTTTTTTTCTAACATGGCAGGTGTCTCATGTGAAAGGACAATAAAGGAACCCGCCTAAGTTTAGCCCATTGCCAAGGATTAGTTGTGCTTGATCCATATAGCGATTGATGGCTTGTCTTACTGTTGTATATTTTACGTTTTGTCTCACTTTTATTTGAAAAACATTACAGATTGGACTGTTGCATTGGAGATTATGATCTGAATGGTCTCCATGTAAACCAGCCTGTTCAATTCAAAGTCACTGTTCTTCACCTAAATAAGCCTCAAGCTGTTAAAGGCTGTCGCCTTGGCACCACAGTGGCATCTCTTTTCTGGTTGGACCCAGGACTAGTGGACCAGTGTTTTATAAGGTGAATACTGCCTGGTTGGACCTAGGATTCATGGACAGTGTTTTAAAACGTGAATACTGCCTGTTTCCATCTTAAAGCTTGCGGAATACGCATATAGCTTTTTTCGCCATTCAGAGAACTATTCATTTAGTTAATTTGTTAACTAAACTGGCCAATTCAGATCTCTTTGTTGTTATATGTAGTGCTCTTGTCTGATGACAGATTCAACCTGTGTTTAATTTTGTATTTCTCCTCTTCTTCACAATGCTTTGGCAGTATTATGGTAACAGTGGAGCAACACTATTGTCTCTCTTTTAAGTAATCATAACTTTGCCTTTTATCCCTGCTGTATTATTGCAATGTTAAGCATAAAGCAATTAAGAGTCATGAATTGTAGTACCATCATTTTAACCAAGCCCGCAACCAAGAGATCTTTCAAGTTGACTGCATGGGAAATAGGACTATAATGCTCTAAGAACTTGAATCAATACACATAATGAGCCTTCATTACCAAAATGTTACTCTATATCTCAATTATTTGTAAGGACTTAGCTGACGTTTACTTACAGAGATGCATATAGAAGAAGTATGGAAGTGAAAATAAGTATTGGCTGCACTATGTATCTCTTGATATGTTTTCCTCTTTATTCACTGGTGATCTCTTAATTCTTAGGTACTTGAAAATCTTCCTCATGATCTTGTATATTCTCCAAATCTAGCGTCTCCATGGACGGAGGTTTGGCTTGAGAGAATGCCCGACAGGTTTTAACTCTTAGATTTTATCCCTATCTATATAAGTTTCTTTTATTTATACTGATTTCCCCTTTATTTTCATTCAATTACCAAACCAGCATGCTCTACTTTACTCCAAATTTCTTATCCTATTAGCTTCTTTATATTTAGGCTTAGTTATTATAGATTTGTGCACAGTATACAACAGGACAATGAGATGGCGATGTCATAAAGTATTAATAGTAGTTAAACATTGGAAAACACTGAAATTTATAATCAAAATGTTTGTAAAATTACTTTCAATTAGTTTTTTTAAACTTTCGTTGCCTCTTCAAATAATTTGTCCTGTCTAAAGTTCTTTGTTTTCTTCTTTTGAAAGTGGCATCAAAAGACGCATCAAAGGTAAAATCTGAAGTATTAATAGATTGATTAGATCACTGGAAACCAAGCTCTTATGTTGGAATCAGCTGAAATATCGTGTTGAGTAGCTCATCTTACCACTGGCCTTGTGTATGCTCAGAATGTGATAAGCCTTGTCTTCTTATTTTAATTGTGGACATGTTTTTTGAATGCTCCAACACATAGGATCCAGTCCTAATTTAGGTTTTAGTTAAGATCTGTCTTGGAATTTTCTCGGCCCTGATGGAGCAAAATGTACCTAGGGCTAGCATATGAGCTTAGACAATACTAAATATTATCTAGATTCTTGAAATGGAACAAACTCAGGCCTTTTTGCTTATTTCATGAGATTTACTCTTTCGTTTAGCTCAGTGCATAACTTCCTTTGTTGTTCTAAGATTTGAATTATGTGATAGTAAAATTAGAGGGTAACAAAAATGTTATTCTTTTCCCATTCGCTAGATATAATCTAACATTTCAGACAGTCTATACGCCTGTTAGTGACATGCTAAAACTTAGAACTGCAGTAAAGATTTTTTTTTAAAACTGTCCTAAGGTTCTTTATTTTGGGAAGTCATTCTTTTCTACAACCACTATAAATCTATCTTTTATTAGACATAGTACAAAATCTATTTTGTTATGTACTTTGTAGTCAGTGATGAAGCCAGAAATTTTCACAGGGAGCACAAAAAATTCAGTACACGTTGCGTAATTATAACCCAAAACATAAAACAAATTATCATGAAGAACTTTCCCCTCATAATCTCAATTTCTTGACGCTTCTCTTTTTCTTTCTCTTCTATAAAAAGATTTGACTGAATCTTTCTTTTTTCTACCTCAATTTGGGTTTTATCTGATCATCCTTTGATTTTCAATTACAGATAAGCTCTAGCACCTTAATGAGTTGTCCTCTTCTAGCATCATTTATTGTGTAGTAAAAACCGTTATCTCAGATGATCCCTTATCTATTGATTTTTTTTACTGAATCATCTCGATACGAAGCCAGTGCAAATTAAGTTGGGACTTGTATTGAAGGGACGCTCGATGCACGCCCGAAGCAATTGCTACACCCTTCAGCCAAATGGAACTGGGTTCTCATGAACAATGCATCCATCATTTTACTTTCCAGAAGCACAGTTGGGATATGTCAAGACCAGTTGACATCACGATTTACACAATGTTATGGTCCATTTATTTAAGTTGATGCCCCCCCAAACTACTTCCTCTTTAGATTTACAAACCTCACTTCATTTAACAAGCGACCCTTTTCTGTTGTTGAGATCCTTGGTTTGGGGGGGTGTCGTATGAGATACCACCGACTTAGGCATCTCTAAAAGATGGAAATAAAGTGACAAGGATGATAAGGTAGCATTTGAAAGAGGCAATTCTCTCACCGAAGGATAACATCGTCCCCTTCCACTCATCGAGTTTCTACTTCACACTCTCCATTGAAGGTGACCGATCTCTCTTCCTCGAGATGCTTGCGGTGCTCAGAAATTGTTTCACCAAAAAAATTAAACAATGTCGTAATCAGAAGTGGCATTACAGTCCTTTTCCTCGAGGCATACCTTGTTTTTGTTGTGCAACTTGGATTTATTTCTAGCTTTAATTTATTTATTATGTTTTACTTTATCATATACTCCACCTTACTATCACACATGAGAATTATTTTTTGTCTTTCTTGAGCAACATATGGGATTCCATATTGCGTCATTTGTCAAAATGACATTGCATTTACAAACATTTCCTAAGAAATCGTTACTTTGTACAAATTCCTACCCTTGTATTTGTTCAGTAAGTAAAAATTATAGTTTTCCTATATTAGACTCTCTCCTCATGTTGTTTACTCTATCTATCCTCTAGTCACACTCCTCGACACCTTTGGAATGATTATCATATGTGGCATGCTAAAATGTCCCAAGCTTATAAAATAAAACCAAATACACATTAACTTTAGCCAAAGTGAAAGTTATATTATATATATTTAAATATATATTTTTTAACTTTGCTTCTTCCATTAGTAAATTTGTTTGGGGGGGGGGGGGGAGAACCCTAGCTGCCTCCCGCCCCCACCTCCCTACCCCAAAAAACCCCCCAAAACTCTTCAAAATTTCCCCCAAAAAAGTTCCACAAACTGGCAAAAAAGACTACCAAGAGAGTCGTTTAGATCCCCTTCCCGCTACACATCATCTCTCACCATGTTTCCTTCTCTCTCTCTTTTGCAACCCCTCTTCAAATGGAGAGGCGGCTCTGAACTAGCGATTGTTGATGACTCTTCAGATCCGAGAAGAGTGGAGCGTGAATCCGACAAAGGTGAGTTTGTAACAGCTAAACGTAAGATCTTGAAAGAGGCCCGATTCTTAGGTTTAGAAGGTGAATCTGTCTTATGTGAAGTTGATTTACTCGACTTCATGGCACTCGGCATATCCAGCCATGGACGCCGAATTGGTCATGGTGTCTAGCATATCCGACCACGAACAAACACATCTGTGGATCTTGACTGTGGCGTCCAGCGAAATCTGACATAGCAAGAAAGAAGATGGATTGGATTCTCGGCGAAAATCAAGGCTGCGGTTCAAAATCACATGTATTTTGCGTCTTTTTTTAATCTTGTAATGGTTGGATTTAATTCCCACCATCTTCGGAGTATACTTAGTATTAATAAAAAAAAGTTAGTTATATTTTGTTCTTACATGCATTATTTATCTCTTTAGCTTAGATATTTGTAATAATTAACGATTTCAAAAGAAAAGATTGATAGAAAATTTATGAGCTTATGCTTCACCTCGTAGGGAGGTATGGAGGTTCAATGCTTCCTCTGGTGCCTCCTCCTTTTTAGAAACTGACGTGTCATTAAGGTTGACTACATGCATTATGTTACTGTTGTATGGATTGTTTTGTCAAGAAACCTGTATTAGCAAAACGCTATTATCGATCGGTTTCTTGATATTTTCACATTTGTCCTTGTCCAAGGAAGCTTACAAGTCTTTGAGGTCTATAAGCCGATACAAGATAAACTGATTGCCGAATGCATCAAGATTATTGGCATGGATAAAGACCTTACAAGTGGAAGCATACTAACCTCAACTGTGAAAAGCATGTGGTCAAAAGCATTTCCGAGGCCTCAAAGAGCATGGATACCTACAGGCTGCCTGGTGGGTTGAACTTTCTTTAGTTTGCTCAGTTGATTTAATTGCACTTCTTTCTTGGAGGAAACAAACTCAAATTTTCCTATGTAAGTTGCTTGTGCTATTAATGATGCAGCAATTATTGGAGGCTCTGCATTGGGCTCTACCAAAGATGTCTCTTATTGCTTCTGACTTTAGCTACCTTCCAAATATCAAAATAGCTGGTGATAGAGCCCCATTGGTTTCCACTAAGGTAATCCTTTTAAATTGTTGATAAGTTATTATGTTGCTAATGGCTTTTTAGTTTAATTTTCTATAGGTGATGTTTTTGGACCTTTTTCCTGTACCTTAGTATTGATATGTTAGCTAAATTAGTGACTGGGTCAGCATGATGAAACAACAAAGAGCAGGTGATCTACTACCTCAGGGCATTCTCGCCTATAATCATTTAACTCTAATTTTCTCATTAAAAAACATGGCATGACTTTAAGAAGCATATAACATAAACAAATACTAGAAGTACAGAAATTAACAAATAAACTCATAAACAACAAAAAATACAAATTTACGAATAACTTCACTTAGAAATTTTAGTTCAAAGAAAAATTTATTGAATTAATAATTTGACATAAGAAAACAGATAAAACAACAAACATAAAAATAGATTTGACTAAAAGTTTTCTTATCACAATAACCACATAAACTAATAAAAAATAAATGACATAGAAAATCAGTTAGTATAAAAAATTAAACCTCCATCAAAGCTATATAAATTATAAAAGAACTGAACAAGAATGAGTTAAACTAAGAAAATATTTTACCCTCTGTAACATAAAAGTTAATTATAAGTCCCATGTCATTACCATAAAAAATATATGACATAAAAACCAACATCATATATATTACTAATAATTAATAAAGTTATGACATAAAAGAAATAGAAATTTAACAAACAACGATTACAACAATAAGCCTTAAAGACAATATTGAGTTAACAGTTGACTCGAGCAATAAACCACATAAACTAATATAAAATGATTAATTTGAATTTTAAAGATATGATAAATTTAACTAAAAACACAATAGCTTATGAATTAGAACTTTCTATTTGTTTGGATCGCATCTAATGAAAACATGTTTTGGTTTAAGTTAGTGAGCAACAATCAATTTGTATTGCTACTAAACTTTATTAGATTTTATGCAATCATCATTTTTTTTGTGAGACTATTAATTCAAATATCATATGTATCTTGATACACTGCTAAGTTAGCTATTTTATCATACACTAGATTCAAAACTGTAATGTAAACTTCATGAATTATTAAAGTAGACATGTTAAAACAACGCTTATTAACTATACTATTTTAAAGAATTTTTATTTAGTTCTAAAATGTTTTAAGCTGAAGACACCAAAAATATGATACTCCAATATAAAACAGACAATTAATACTAATTTTTAAAAGAGTTGTTTGATAACAGTACTGATATTAAACAACATTGCTCTGAACAAACAATTTACAATTTTTTGAAATCAATAGCAGCTAACACTAATTTGTTTTCCCAGACGCTTGTTAGTGAACTAGGACTTCCCCTTGACTTATTGCTTGTCGATACCCAGTTTCATGACTGTACATGGCAGGCCCCTCTACTAGCCTCTTAAATCACCCTCGACACTGTTTCTGGTATATATTGAAAACTGTAAATATAAGCTATTCAACTGTACAAAAATCCATCTAGTTTGCTCAAAGAAATCAGTGGCGGGCGCATACCAGTTAAATTGTGCTAGTTGTTAACCAGAATCTGCTGGGAACCTTGGGATTATATCTTCAAAGAATTTACACTGTGGCACGCACCAAGGTTTGACATGGCCAAATTGTAGGATCAATAACAGAAATCAAGAACCCATTTTTCAATATTGATATATCCTCTGTCCATTTACCAAGTAATTCAAATGCCATCACATAACCTGGCCCTTCATCCAATATGCAACTCAGTAGTTGGTTATTCGAAGTGGAAGAGGGGAGGGAAAATCAACTTTCAGATGGGTACAATTGATCTGGTTGACTTCTATTACCATGCTGGTCTAAAATATGTCCTTAAGCTTGTCTGGGGCCCACATGCAATATGTAGACATGCATAGTTGTTTTCACCAAATAATGAAGGGTCTTTTGTCCCAGAAGATGATGCTGAGGAAAAAATTATCTAGTTAAATTGTGGGTATGATATCAAACTGTTGCTTACTTTATATTTATGATACTCATTATGTCAAATGGCTGGCATAGATTCCTAGCAATGCGTCATGTGTCAATGGGAAAGAAGGCATAGCAGATATTCTCAACTGCCGCTGACTGTTGAATCCTGTTGGATTTGAAAGATTCACACCTCAGCTAATTATGTAGAGTGTGGCCCATGGTTTGGAATATCGGCCAATTCTGGTATGTATCAATGATCCCCGATATGATATTAACCCTATAATATTGACTATATTTTGACGGATATTGCTGATATGGTTGAAATTGGCAGCAAGTCTTGACGATATCGATGCTAGAAATGCCGATCCAATACCGAGACTTTAAATCATGGTGTGACCATAGATATTACATATTCAGGCCCGCCAAGGGAAGCAAAACTTGAAATCACCTAGAGGGGGGTGAATAGGTGATTATGCTAATCAATGCACAAATTTAAAAATGAGATGATGCAACGATCACTCAAAGTAAGATTAGAAGCCGAATACTCCGTGAAGGGCTCTGAACTCTTCTAAATAAGATATTGAGATGCGCAATGCAATCTTGTTGTGAGAGTATAGATCGACAATATAGAAATGAATGAAAAGCAAGTTAATAACACAAGTAAACCAATCGCAAACACAGAGATTTGTTTCGAGGTTCGAGCACCCACTCTACGTCCCCGTCTTCACCCAGAAGGATTTTCGATCCACTGGAACTTTCACAAAGGATTACAACCACTAGGGAGTACCCAACTCCTCAATCACACTCCTCTAGTCCAGAGGTAGTGGAGCCACAAATACAATAATCACTTGGTGATCAAAAGACCACAAACTCTCTTTTGAAAAAGTTTTCTTTACAAAACCCTAGAGAATAATGTATAGGATTGAAGCTCAAGGTTTCTAAGTGAAAAATAAAACAAAGTAGAAGAGCGTTTTGATTCAAAAACTTCAGAGAAAAATCAGAGATTAGAGCACAAAAACTGAGAATAAAAACTTCTTTCAAGAATACTCAAGCTTTGATTTCTTTTACAAATGTTGTTGTAATTCTCTTCAACCCCATCCACCCCTATTTATAGGATATAGGTAGGGATTAAAGGGTAAATAATAATTTTGACTAATCAGGAAGGATAAGACCCAAAACCAGTCTAAAACCACGTTTTGAGAATAAAAACACGTTTTAAAACATGCTTTAAAAACTAGCCGTTTGGCTTTTAATACACTCACGGTCGACCGGTTTTCAAAAACTTTTGACCGTTGGCAGGCCCCGGTCGACCGTCCCAAACAGAGACTTGGGTGCAGTCAGTCGGTCGACGCTCGGTCGCCCGACATCGGGCCCGGTCGATCGCCCGGTCGACTGGATAACGTTCACACATGCACGCACCCAACGGTCAGAACTGCGGTCGACCGTTCGGTCAACCGTTCTGACCTGAAATAGAGCCGGTCGACCGTCCGGTCGACCGCAACAGGTCAAAACAGATATTTTGGGAAAATATTTTTAAAGATATGTTTATTTTCAAAAATGATTTTTGTCAAGACTTTGTAAACTACAATAAATTGAGTTTGAAAATACTGAAATAGGTCTATTGAAATATTTTATACAAGAGACAAAAATAATCTTTTGAAAAACATGTGCAATTTTGTGTGTGTGGGGAATTTGAGCTTCAACACTATATACTATCCTTTAACAAACTAAAATATAAAAACTATATAGAAAGAAGTCTCTGAACCGCGTTGCCGAGCTGGAGCCTCCTCTCCTATGAAAGAGTCCTCTTGCGCCATCAACCTATCAACATGCTTTTAGCGCCATTAACCTTGCAATATGTTTAAAGCCATCAAGACTTGTACAAACATGAAATTCATTCTAGAACAACTTATTAGTACCAAATAGCTTTTATATGTTTTGTTATCATCAAAACTTATATATAAATGGAGAGTGTAACCTTTGGGCTAACAAAACTTACTTAAATGTAGGGCTTAAACTCATTTAGGTGGATAGCGAAGTGCAATTTTTTTTAATTAATTCTCCAATCAGTTTTCAGGCATGTGTAAAATTCGACTTAATATCGACTCTTTATTAGTTTTTATTTTCGTGAGGAAATATGTATTTTATAAAACGAATCATAGGAATATTTTAGTTGATAGCCCCATCGCAGTTATCATCGTCATCATGGCTGCAACAATATGCATAAGAGTAGTAATATCTTTGGATTGTGCACGTAACTGGTGAGCATATGCCTTGGTAGATATTAATTCACTACTCATAGATCTTACATTCTTCATGTGGAACTGCCCAAATACTAAATGTCTTCTCTATTTTTTTCTAACAGAAAGATGGCAAAACTGTTGACCATAGCTGCTACCTTGATGCAAAGGTATGTATTTTCTAATTTCAGTTAAGTTCCTGATAGGAATGAAGAATCCTGCATATAATAATAGAGAATATGCAACTTAAATCATTCCAAGGACTGAAGCTGAATGAAAAATTCACTGTCATTATGTAGTGTTCTCGTATCTTACCACTTCTGCAAATTATATTGATCATGAATTGTGATATTGAACTCTTATTGATACTGGTGGTAATTTTTTTCTTAACCCTGACTTGCATATATGGTGATTGTATCGAGCTTAATTGGGTACATGTCATGTAGGGTCGATGGGATAACTCAATTAAAAGGATGGTTTAGGTTTGGGTCTGATCATTTGACCTGATTAGACCCAATAAATAAATGGCTCAGGTCAATCCATTTAATACTCAAGAAATCTATAAACTCATCAAACCTAAATCGAAGACTACTCCCAATCACCCAATATATTGTGTTATTCAAAGTTCTAAAACAGTTGTTTCTCATCTTCTGAAAAATGACATCGTTATCATCCTATTGTGAGTGTGGATGGGAGAGAGTGATCGAGAGAGTTTTCTTTTTGTTATTTTCCCCTTTTCCTTTTATTTCTGTATAGCAATCGATCTAGAGATTAAGTTTTCCTCTCTGTTGTTTTGAGACAAGGCCGGTTGAAATGATGGTGGGTACTCATCTTGAGGGAAACCAGTTTTTTCCTCTCTGTTGTTTTGAGACAAGGCAGGTTGAAGTGATGGGTGGGTACTCATCTTGAGGGAAACCAGTTTCACCATTTAGGCAGATAAGCAAAGGCATCTTTTCTTAAAATGAGGGTAAAACCATAAAACTTTAGTTTTTTTAATCTAATGTGTCAGGTTGAGTCCAAAACAGACCTGAACCATTGTCGCCCTCAATTATTAATTATCTCAGATTTTAAGTCTCAGTCGATACTTACCTTCTATATATTTCTTAGAATAACAATTACTAGAAATCTCTGCATAAGTCTTGATTACTCTTAAAACAACAAGGTTTCATATGAACAGTGGAGAACGAACATGGTGCCGAGATCATGCTAATGTAACCTTCTAGAAAGCCAGGTTTAGCCAAAATCACGTGGTGGGATGAAAATAAATTGGACCAGGCAAATCAAGTTTTAGCGGCTAGCTTGGTTGTTCATACCCCCCTCACCCAACCCAAACCAACCCAAAAAAGGAAGGAAAAAAAAAATTCTTTCCACATGCTTGATCATGAAAACCAAGTTTTGCTCTTGAGATCCTTGGTACTAGGGCTTGTTTGACCATGTCTTTGAAGGCTGCTAGGTTATTCGACTGTGGGTCTTTAACGTGTAGTTAAGCGGCCTGCCCTCTATGGGTTCTTTGATCCTGAGTAGATTTTATTTTCTTTGAAACTTTAGTACGCTTGTGGTGCATATCATTCCTCCAACCATGCAGTTTCCCCACCCACCCACATTTTAAGAAAATATTAGACACTTGGTTTTGTTTTCAGGATTTATATTCCTCTACAATACATACTCTCCATTTAGCAAAACTAGTCTCATAAGTTGGACCTGCACAAATGTTTCTTAGTGCCAACTACAAAAAACAATCAAGTAAAAATCATACATGCGGTTAGGTTCTTGGTGCAAGGGCACTTATGTTAGACCTATCAACCTCCAGCCACCTAATTTCTGAACCGAGCAAAATTGAGTTTTTTTTTTCATTTAGTTTCTTAAATGGCACAAACTACCCTCGTTATCCATATTATATGGAGTCTTGTTCGGTTTTTAGTCTCTTGTCTTCCAACTGAAGTTAGAAAATTGTTCTATATGACAGGGTGATGCAGATATCTTCTTCCCAACAGACTTCTGGCTTTTGGAGCGAATGGATCATCACTGCTCCGGATGTTCACATGGGATGGCAGGATCTGTCTCACTGAAGCCTGAGAAGCAGAGAAGAACAATTACTGTAAGCTGTACAAATTATTCATTGTCAGAAATGAGCTACTTTTGTTAATTCTTTTAAAATTCTCTTGTTTGATACTCTTTATTTTCTTCTTGCCCATTCCTTCTAGCTTGACACGGCTGCCTTTATGAAGGAATTTGGTTTGCCATCAAGAACAAGGACTATAGATGGCTACAACCCACTCCTTGATGAATTCCAGAATACGAAATTTTATTTGAGCGTGCCAACACACAATTTCTAGATATAACCTGCTTAGTTCTTTTAGGTGGTAAGCAGAGTCACACAAAACGGAGAAACACTTCAAGTAATAGTAGATGTTTCTATTATTGTTTTGTTATAATTCTCTTATATTTACATTTGCTTCATCTTTGTTTGAGCCCAAGTTACAGTGATATTTTTTGTTGCTGCAGATTCTTCAAATTGGTGGATTTGATTTCTAAACTGGGTATTTTGAGAATGCGAGAAGTAGATCAAGAATGGCATGCTCATATGGTGCTTTGATGGTCATCCTTTTGGGCTCTCAAGTCTTCTACACTAACAAACGCATTTTCAGTCATATATTTGACTGAGATTGTGAATGGTGTGGAGGAACGTAACAAGAAATTTGTGCTTTGGAAATTGATTATTTCTGTGGAAATCTTTAACGAAAAATTGGCTTGCAAATTGAAAACAAATGCTGACTACCTTCCTGAGTTTTTGTTGAAGAAGAGAGTTCGCGTCCCTGCTTCTTTATCCCAAAACTCATCTCTGATTCAGTCTTCTAATGCTTTCCCTAGCATTTCTGGACCACATTCAAAATTTTGTTTGGCATAATCGAGAATTTAGATAAAGGTAGTTACGTGGTCTATAGAGAAGCTAACGAACACACATCCATCTATAGACTCTCGAAAGCATAACGAAGAGCTATTGGATTAACCGAATTAAAGAGAGGGGGTGACGCCATTTAGATCAAAATCACTCCTAATAACAATGGTTGAGTAGGATACATGTTCATGCCATGTGATGACTATGAGGATCCATCAATGACCACCCGCTAATTACTGTGGCAGATGATCTACGGACGGAGGTGTGGCTGTACATGGAGACCAGTATATTTCTTGTTTCAGAGGAATATATCCATAGTTCACCAAGACATTGAAGAAAGGGTCAAGGGTCGCCGATCATATCCAGCTGCCCGCTGAAGTAGCTGGATCCGACAATTGAAAGTTCTCGTCACCCGGTCCACTCTTCAGAACGTTTCAGGGCGATCGGGCTTCAACAACAGCAGAATCCACGCAAAGCATGGACATGTAATAATCACTCGTCCCCAAAACGGTCCGACGGTAAGATATTTGGTTTGCTCTCAAATGATTACCGATTTTGGGGACGAGTGATTATTACATGTCCATGCTTTGCGTGGATTCTGCTGTTGTTGGGACGAGTGATTATTACATGTCCATGCTTTGCGTGGATTCTGCTGTTGTTGAAGCCCCGATCGCCCTGAAACGTTCTGAAGAGTGGACCGGGTGACGAGAACTTTCAATTGTCGGATCCAGCTACTTCAGCGGGCAGCTGGATATGATCGGCGACCCTTGACCCTTTCTTCAATGTCTTGGTGAACTATGGATATATTCCTCTGAAACAAGAAATATACTGGTCTCCATGTACAGCCACACCTCCGTCCGTAGATCATCTGCCACAGTAATTAGCGGGTGGTCATTGATGGATCCTCATAGTCATCACATGGCATGAACATGTATCCTACTCAACCATTGTTATTAGGAGTGATTTTGATCTAAATGGCATCACCCCCTCTCTTTAATTCGGTTAATCCAATAGCTCTTCGTTATGCTTTCGAGAGTCTATAGATGGATGTGTGTTCGTTAGCTTCTCTATAGACCACGTAACTACCTTTATCTAAATTCTCGATTATGCCAAACAAAATTTTGAATGTGGTCCAGAAATGCTAGGGAAAGCATTAGAAGACTGAATCAGAGATGAGTTTTGGGATAAAGAAGCAGGGACGCGAACTCTCTTCTTCAGCAAAAACTCAGGAAGGTAGTCAGCATTTGTTTTCAATTTGCAAGCCAATTTTTCGTTAAAGATTTCCACAGAAATAATCAATTTCCAAAGCACAAATTTCTTGTTACGTTCCTCCACACCATTCACAATCTCAGTCAAATATATGACTGAAAATGCGTTTGTTAGTGTAGAAGACTTGAGAGCCCAAAAGGATGACCATCAAAGCACCATATGAGCATGCCATTCTTGATCTACTTCTCGCATTCTCAAAATACCCAGTTTAGAAATCAAATCCACCAATTTGAAGAATCTGCAGCAACAAAAAATATCACTGTAACTTGGGCTCAAACAAAGATGAAGCAAATGTAAATATAAGAGAATTATAACAAAACAATAATAGAAACATCTACTATTACTTGAAGTGTTTCTCCGTTTTGTGTGACTCTGCTTACCACCTAAAAGAACTAAGCAGGTTATATCTAGAAATTGTGTGTTGGCACGCTCAAATAAAATTTCGTATTCTGGAATTCATCAAGGAGTGGGTTGTAGCCATCTATAGTCCTTGTTCTTGATGGCAAACCAAATTCCTTCATAAAGGCAGCCGTGTCAAGCTAGAAGGAATGGGCAAGAAGAAAATAAAGAGTATCAAACAAGAGAATTTTAAAAGAATTAACAAAAGTAGCTCATTTCTGACAATGAATAATTTGTACAGCTTACAGTAATTGTTCTTCTCTGCTTCTCAGGCTTCAGTGAGACAGATCCTGCCATCCCATGTGAACATCCGGAGCGATCCATTCGCTCCAAAAGCCAGAAGTCTGTTGGGAAGAAGATATCTGCATCACCCTGTCATATAGAACAATTTTCTAACTTCAGTTGGAAGACAAGAGACTAAAAACCGAACAAGACTCCATATAATATGGATAACGAGGGTAGTTTGTGCCATTTAAGAAACTAAATGAAAAAAAAAAACTCAATTTTGCTCGGTTCAGAAATTAGGTGGCTGGAGGTTGATAGGTCTAACATAAGTGCCCTTGCACCAAGAACCTAACCGCATGTATGATTTTTACTTGATTGTTTTTTGTAGTTGGCACTAAGAAACATTTGTGCAGGTCCAACTTATGAGACTAGTTTTGCTAAATGGAGAGTATGTATTGTAGAGGAATATAAATCCTGAAAACAAAACCAAGTGTCTAATATTTTCTTAAAATGTGGGTGGGTGGGGAAACTGCATGGTTGGAGGAATGATATGCACCACAAGCGTACTAAAGTTTCAAAGAAAATAAAATCTACTCAGGATCAAAGAACCCATAGAGGGCAGGCCGCTTAACTACACGTTAAAGACCCACAGTCGAATAACCTAGCAGCCTTCAAAGACATGGTCAAACAAGCCCTAGTACCAAGGATCTCAAGAGCAAAACTTGGTTTTCATGATCAAGCATGTGGAAAGATTTTTTTTTTCCTTCCTTTTTTGGGTTGGTTTGGGTTGGGTGAGGGGGGTATGAACAACCAAGCTAGCCGCTAAAACTTGATTTGCCTGGTCCAATTTATTTTCATCCCACCACGTGATTTTGGCTAAACCTGGCTTTCTAGAAGGTTACATTAGCATGATCTCGGCACCATGTTCGTTCTCCACTGTTCATATGAAACCTTGTTGTTTTAAGAGTAATCAAGACTTATGCAGAGATTTCTAGTAATTGTTATTCTAAGAAATATATAGAAGGTAAGTATCGACTGAGACTTAAAATCTGAGATAATTAATAATTGAGGGCGACAATGGTTCAGGTCTGTTTTGGACTCAACCTGACACATTAGATTAAAAAAACTAAAGTTTTATGGTTTTACCCTCATTTTAAGAAAAGATGCCTTTGCTTATCTGCCTAAATGGTGAAACTGGTTTCCCTCAAGATGAGTACCCACCCATCACTTCAACCTGCCTTGTCTCAAAACAACAGAGAGGAAAAAACTGGTTTCCCTCAAGATGAGTACCCACCATCATTTCAACCGGCCTTGTCTCAAAACAACAGAGAGGAAAACTTAATCTCTAGATCGATTGCTATACAGAAATAAAAGGAAAAGGGGAAAATAACAAAAAGAAAACTCTCTCGATCACTCTCTCCCATCCACACTCACAATAGGATGATAACGATGTCATTTTTCAGAAGATGAGAAACAACTGTTTTAGAACTTTGAATAACACAATATATTGGGTGATTGGGAGTAGTCTTCGATTTAGGTTTGATGAGTTTATAGATTTCTTGAGTATTAAATGGATTGACCTGAGCCATTTATTTATTGGGTCTAATCAGGTCAAATGATCAGACCCAAACCTAAACCATCCTTTTAATTGAGTTATCCCATCGACCCTACATGACATGTACCCAATTAAGCTCGATACAATCACCATATATGCAAGTCAGGGTTAAGAAAAAAAATTACCACCAGTATCAATAAGAGTTCAATATCACAATTCATGATCAATATAATTTGCAGAAGTGGTAAGATACGAGAACACTACATAATGACAGTGAATTTTTCATTCAGCTTCAGTTCTTGGAATGATTTAAGTTGCATATTCTCTATTATTATATGCAGGATTCTTCATTCCTATCAGGAACTTAACTGAAATTAGAAAATACATATATTTGCATCAAGGTAGCAGCTATGGTCAACAGTTTTGCCATCTTTCTATTAGAAAAAAATAGAGAAGACATTTAGTATTTGGGCAGTTCCACATGAAGAATGTAAGATCTATGAGTAGTGAATTAATATCTACCAAGGCATATGCTCACCAGACGTGCACAATCCAAAGATATTACTACTCTTATGCATATTGTTGCAGCAATGATGACGATGATAACTGCGAGGGGGCTATCAACTAAAACATTCCTATGATTCGTTTTATAAAATACATATTTCCTCACGAAAATAAAAACTAATAAAGAGTCGATATTAAGTCGAATTTTACACATGCCTGAAAACTGATTGGAGAATTAATTAAAAAAATTGCACTTCGCTATCCACCTAAATGAGTTTAAGCCCTACATTTAAGTAAGTTTTGTTGGCCCAAAGGTTACACTCTCCATTTATATATAAGTTTTGATGATAACAAAACATATAAAAGCTATTTGGTACTAATAAGTTGTTCTAGAATGAATTTCATGTTTGTACAAGTCTTGATGGCTTTAAACATATTGCAAGGTTAATGGCGCTAAAAGCATGTTGATAGGTTGATGGCGCAAGAGGACTCTTTCATAGGAGAGGAGGCTCCAGCTCGGCAACGCGGTTCAGAGACTTCTTTCTATATAGTTTTTATATTTTAGTTTGTTAAAGGATAGTATATAGTGTTGAAGCTCAAATTCCCCACACACACAAAATTGCACATGTTTTTCAAAAGATTATTTTTGTCTCTTGTATAAAATATTTCAATAGACCTATTTCAGTATTTGCAAACTCAATTTATTGTAGTTTACAAAGTCTTGACAAAAATCATTTTTGAAAATAAACATATCTTTAAAAATATTTTCCCAAAATATCTGTTTTGACCTGTTGCGGTCGACCGGACGGTCGACCGGCTCTATTTCAGGTCAGAACGGTTGACCGAACGGTCGACCGCAGTTCTGACCGTTGGGTGCGTGCATGTGTGAACGTTATCCAGTCGACCGGGCGATCGACCGGGCCCGATGTCGGGCGACCGAGCGTCGACCGACTGACTGCACCCAAGTCTCTGTTTGGGACGGTCGACCGGGGCCTGCCAACGGTCAAAAGTTTTTGAAAACCGGTCGACCGTGAGTGTATTAAAAGCCAAACGGCTAGTTTTTAAAGCATGTTTTAAAACGTGTTTTATTCTCAAAACGTGGTTTTAGACTGGTTTTGGGTCTTATCCTTCCTGATTAGTCAAAATTATTATTTACCCTTTAATCCCTACCTATATCCTATAATAGGGGTGGATGGGGTTGAAGAGAATTACAACAACATTTGTAAAAGAAATCAAAGCTTGAGTATTCTTGAAAGAAGTTTTTATTCTCAGTTTTTGTGCTCTAATCTCTGATTTTTCTCTGAAGTTTTTGAATCAAAACTCTCTTCTACTTTGTTTTATTTTTCACTTAGAAACCTTGAGCTTCAATCCTATACATTATTCTCTAGGGTTTTGTAAAGAAAACTTTTTCAAAAGAGAGTTTGTGGTCTTTTGATCACCAAGTGATTATTGTATTTGTGGCTCCACTACCTCTGGACTAGAGGAGTGTGATTGAGGAGTTGGGTACTCCCTAGTGGTTGTAATCCTTTGTGAAAGTTCCAGTGGATCGAAAATCCTTCTGGGTGAAGACGGGGACGTAGAGTTGGGTGCTCGAACCTCGAAACAAATCTCTGTGTTTGCGATTGGTTTACTTGTGTTATTAACTTGCTTTTCATTCATTTCTATATTGTCGATCTATACTCTCACAACAAGATTGCATTGCGCATCTCAATATCTTATTTAGAAGAGTTCAGAGCCCTTCACGGAGTATTCGGCTTCTAATGTTACTTTGAGTGATCGTTGCATCATCTCATTTTTAAATTTGTGCATTGATTAGCATAATCACCTATTCACCCCCCTCTAGGTGATTTCAAGTTTTGCTTCCCTTGGCGGGCCTGAATATGTAATATCTATGGTCACACCATGATTTAAAGTCTCGGTATTGGATCGGCATTTCTAGCATCGATATCGTCAAGACTTGCTGCCAATTTCAACCATATCAGCAATATCCGTCAAAATATAGTCAATATTATAGGGTTAATATCATATCGGGGATCATTGATACATACCAGAATTGGCCGATATTCCAAACCATGGGCCACACTCTACATAATTAGCTGAGGTGTGAATCTTTCAAATCCAACAGGATTCAACAGTCAGCGGCAGTTGAGAATATCTGCTATGCCTTCTTTCCCATTGACACATGACGCATTGCTAGGAATCTATGCCAGCCATTTGACATAATGAGTATCATAAATATAAAGTAAGCAACAGTTTGATATCATACCCACAATTTAACTAGATAATTTTTTCCTCAGCATCATCTTCTGGGACAAAAGACCCTTCATTATTTGGTGAAAACAACTATGCATGTCTACATATTGCATGTGGGCCCCAGACAAGCTTAAGGACATATTTTAGACCAGCATGGTAATAGAAGTCAACCAGATCAATTGTACCCATCTGAAAGTTGATTTTCCCTCCCCTCTTCCACTTCGAATAACCAACTACTGAGTTGCATATTGGATGAAGGGCCAGGTTATGTGATGGCATTTGAATTACTTGGTAAATGGACAGAGGATATATCAATATTGAAAAATGGGTTCTTGATTTCTGTTATTGATCCTACAATTTGGCCATGTCAAACCTTGGTGCGTGCCACAGTGTAAATTCTTTGAAGATATAATCCCAAGGTTCCCAGCAGATTCTGGTTAACAACTAGCACAATTTAACTGGTATGCGCCCGCCACTGATTTCTTTGAGCAAACTAGATGGATTTTTGTACAGTTGAATAGCTTATATTTACAGTTTTCAATATATACCAGAAACAATGTCGAGGGTGATTTAAGAGGCTAGTAGAGGGGCCTGCCATGTACAGTCATGAAACTGGGTATCGACAAGCAATAAGTCAAGGTGAAGTCCTAGTTCACTAACAAGCGTCTGGGAAAACAAATTAGTGTTAGCTGCTATTGATTTCAAAAAATTGTAAATTGTTTGTTCAGAGCAATGTTGTTTAATATCAGTACTGTTATCAAACAACTCTTTTAAAAATTAGTATTAATTGTCTGTTTTATATTGGAGTATCATATTTTTGGTGTCTTCAGCTTAAAACATTTTAGAACTAAATAAAAATTCTTTAAAATAGTATAGTTAATAAGCGTTGTTTTAACATGTCTACTTTAATAATTCATGAAGTTTACATTACAGTTTTGAATCTAGTGTATGATAAAATAGCTAACTTAGCAGTGTATCAAGATACATATGATATTTGAATTAATAGTCTCACAAAAAAAATGATGATTGCATAAAATCTAATAAAGTTTAGTAGCAATACAAATTGATTGTTGCTCACTAACTTAAACCAAAACATGTTTTCATTAGATGCGATCCAAACAAATAGAAAGTTCTAATTCATAAGCTATTGTGTTTTTAGTTAAATTTATCATATCTTTAAAATTCAAATTAATCATTTTATATTAGTTTATGTGGTTTATTGCTCGAGTCAACTGTTAACTCAATATTGTCTTTAAGGCTTATTGTTGTAATCGTTGTTTGTTAAATTTCTATTTCTTTTATGTCATAACTTTATTAATTATTAGTAATATATATGATTTTGGTTTTTATGTCATATATTTTTTATGGTAATGACATGGTACTGATAATTAACTTTTATGTTACAGAGGGTAAAATATTTTCTTAGTTTAACTCATTCTTGTTCAGTTCTTTTATAATTTATATAGCTTTGATGGAGGTTTAATTTTTTATACTAACTGATTTTCTATGTCATTTATTTTTTATTAGTTTATGTGGTTATTGTGATAAGAAAACTTTTAGTCAAATCTATTTTTATGTTTGTTGTTTTATCTGTTTTCTTATGTCAAATTATTAATTCAATAAATTTTTCTTTGAACTAAAATTTCTAAGTGAAGTTATTCGTAAATTTGTATTTTTTGTTGTTTATGAGTTTATTTGTTAATTTCTGTACTTCTAGTATTTGTTTATGTTATATGCTTCTTAAAGTCATGCCATGTTTTTTAATGAGAAAATTAGAGTTAAATGATTATAGGCGAGAATGCCCTGAGGTAGTAGATCACCTGCTCTTTGCTGTTTCATCATGCTGACCCAGTCACTAATTTAGCTAACATATCAATACTAAGGTACAGGAAAAAGGTCCAAAAACATCACCTATAGAAAATTAAACTAAAAAGCCATTAGCAACATAATAACTTATCAACAATTTAAAAGGATTACCTTAGTGGAAACCAATGGGGCTCTATCACCAGCTATTTTGATATTTGGAAGGTAGCTAAAGTCAGAAGCAATAAGAGACATCTTTGGTAGAGCCCAATGCAGAGCCTCCAATAATTGCTGCATCATTAATAGCACAAGCAACTTACATAGGAAAATTTGAGTTTGTTTCCTCCAAGAAAGAAGTGCAATTAAACCAACTGAGCAAACTAAAGAAAGTTCAACCCACCATGCAGCCTGTAGGTATCCATGCTCTTTGAGGCCTCGGAAATGCTTTTGACCACATGCTTTTCACAGTTGAGGTTAGTATGCTTCCACTTGTAAGGTCTTTATCCATGCCAATAATCTTGATGCATTCGGCAATCAGTTTATCTTGTATCGGCTTATAGACCTCAAAGACTTGTAAGCTTCCTTGGACAAGGACAAATGTGAAAATATCAAGAAACCGATCGATAATAGCGTTTTGCTAATACAGTTTTCTTGACAAAACAATCCATACAACAGTAACATAATGCATGTAGTCAACCTTAATGACACGTCAGTTTCTAAAAAGGAGGAGGCACCAGAGGAAGCATTGAACCTCCATACCTCCCTACGAGGTGAAGCTTAAGCTCATAAATTTTCTATCAATCTTTTCTTTTGAAATTGTTAATTATTACAAATATCTAAGCTAAAGAGATAAATAATGCATGTAAGAACAAAATATAACTAACTTTTTTTTATTAATACTAAGTATACTCCGAAGATGGTGGGAATTAAATCCAACCATTACAAGATTAAAAAAAGACGCAAAATACATGTGATTTTGAACCGCAGCCTTGATTTTCGCCGAGAATCCAATCCATCTTCTTTCTTGCTATGTCAGATTTCGCTGGACGCCACAGTCAAGATCCACAGACGTGTTTGTTCGTGGTCGGATATGCTAGACACCATGACCAATTCGGCGTCCATGGCTGGATATGCCGAGTGCCATGAAGTCGAGTAAATCAACTTCACATAAGACAGATTCACCTTCTAAACCTAAGAATCGGGCCTCTTTCAAGATCTTACGTTTAGCTGTTACAAACTCACCTTTGTCGGATTCACGCTCCACTCTTCTCGGATCTGAAGAGTCATCAACAATCGCTAGTTCAGAGCCGCCTCTCCATTTGAAGAGGGGTTGCAAAAGAGAGAGAGAAGGAAACATGGTGAGAGATGATGTGTAGCGGGAAGGGGATCTAAACGACTCTCTTGGTAGTCTTTTTTGCCAGTTTGTGGAACTTTTTTGGGGGAAATTTTGAAGAGTTTTGGGGGGTTTTTTGGGGTAGGGAGGTGGGGGCGGGAGGCAGCTAGGGTTCTCCCCCCCCCCCCCAAACAAATTTACTAATGGAAGAAGCAAAGTTAAAATATATATATTTAAATATATATAATATAACTTTCACTTTGGCTAAAGTTAATGTGTATTTGGTTTTATTTTATAAGCTTGGGACATTTTAGCATGCCACATATGATAATCATTCCAAAGGTGTCGAGGAGTGTGACTAGAGGATAGATAGAGTAAACAACATGAGGAGAGAGTCTAATATAGGAAAACTATAATTTTTACTTACTGAACAAATACAAGGGTAGGAATTTGTACAAAGTAACGATTTCTTAGGAAATGTTTGTAAATGCAATGTCATTTAGACAAATGACGCAATATGGAATCCCATATGTTGCTCAAGAAAGACAGAAAATAATTCTCATGTGTGATAGTAAGGTGGAGTATATGATAAAGTAAAACATAATAAATAAATTAAAGCTAGAAATAAATCCAAGTTGCACAACAAAAACAAGGTATGCCTCGATGAAAAGGACTGCAATGCCACTTCTGATTACGACATTGTTTAATTTTTTGGTGAAATACTTTCTGAGCACCGCAAGCATCTCGAGGAAGAGAGATATGTCACCTTCGATGGAGAGTGTGAAGTAGAAACTCGATGAGTGGAAGGGGACGATGTTATCCTTCGGTGAGAGAATTGCCGCTTTCAAATGCTACCTTATCATCCTTGTCACTTAATTTCCATCTTTTAGAGATGCCTAAGTCGGTGGTATCTCATACGACACCCCCCTCACCCAAGGATCTTAACAACAGAAAAGGGTCGCTTGTTAAATGAAGTGAGGTTTGTAAATCTAAAGAGGAAGTAGTTTTGGGGGGCATCAACTTAAATAAATGGACCATAACATTGTGTAAACCGTGATGTCAACTGGTCTTGACATATCCCAACTGTGCTTCTGGAAAGTAAAATGATGGATGCATTGTTCATGAGAACCCAGTTCCATTTGGCTGAAGGGTGTAGCATTTGCTTTTGGCGTGCATCGAGCGGACCTTCAATACAAGTCCCAACTTAATTTGCACTGGCTTGGTATCGAGATGATTCAGTAAAAAAATCAATAGATAAGGGATCATCTGAGACAACGGTTTTTACTACACAATAAATGATGCTAGAAGAGGACAACTCATTAAGGTGCTAGAGCTTATCTGTAATTGAAAATCAAAGGATGATTAGACAAAACCCAAATTGAGGTAGAAAAAAGAAAGATTCAGTCAAATCTTTTTATAGAAGAGAAAGAAAAAGAGAAGCGTCAAGAAATTGAGATTATGAGGGGAAAGTTCTTCATGATTATTTGTTTTATGTTTTGGGTTATAATTACGCAACGTGTACTGAATTTTTTGGCCCCCTGTGAAAATTTCTGGCTTCATCACTGACTACAAAGTACATAACAAAATAGATTCTGTACTATGTCTAATAAAGGATAGATTTATGGTGGTTGTAGAAAAGACTGACTTCCCAAAATAAAGAAACTTAGGACAGTTAAAAAAAAAAATCTTTACTGCAGTTCTAAGTTTTAGCATGTCACTAACAGGCGTATAGACTGTCTGAAATGTTAGATTATATTTAGCGAATGGGAAAAGAATAACATTTTTGTTACCCTCTAATTTTACTATCACATAATTCAAATCTTAGAACAACACTGAGCTAAACGAAGAGTAAATCTCATAAATAAGCAAAAAGGCCTGAGTTTGTTCCATTCCAAGAATCTAGATAATATTCAGTATTGTCTAAGCTCATATGCTAGCCGTAGGTACATTTTGCTCCATCAGGGCCGAGAAAATTCCAAGACAGATCTTAACTAAAACCTAAATTAGGACTGGATCCTATATGTTGGAGCATTCAAAAACATGTCCACAATTAAAATAAGAAGACAAGGCTTATCACATTCTGAGCATACACAAGGCCAGTGGTAAGATGAGCTACTCACACTATATTTCAGCTGGTTCCAACATAAGAGCTTGGTTTCCAGTGATTTATCAATCTATTCAAACTTCTGATTTTACCTTTGATGTGTCTTTTGATGCCACTTTTAAAAGAAGAAGAAAAAGAACTTTAGACAGGACAAATTATTTGAAGAGGCAACGAAAGTTTAAAAAAAAACTAATTGAAAGTAATTTTACAAACATTTTGATTATAAATTTCAGTGTTTTCCAATGTTTAACTACTGTTAATACTTTATGACATCGCCATCTCATTGTCCTGTTGTATATTGTGCACAAATCTATAATAACTAAGCCTAAATATAAAGAAGCTAATAGGATAAGAAATTTGGAGCAAAGTAGAGCATGCTGGTTTGGTAATTGAATGAAAATAAAGGGGAAATCAGTATAAATAAAAGAAACTTATATATATAGGGATAAAATCTAAGAGTTAAAACCTGTCGGGCATTCTCTCAAGCCAAACCTCCGTCCATGGAGACGCTGGATTTGGAGAATATACAAGATCATGAGGAAGATTTTCAAGTACCTAAGAATTAAGAGATCACCAGTGAATAAAGAGGAAAACATATCAAGAGATACATAGTGCAGCCAATACTTATTTTCACTTCCATGCTTCTTCTATATGCATCTCTGTAAGTAAACGTCAGCTAAGTCCTTACAAATAATTGAGATATGGAGTAACATTTTGGTAATGAAGGCTCATTATGTGTATTGATTCAAGTTCTTAGAGCATTATAGTCCTATTTCCCATGCAGTCAGCTTGAAAGATCTCTTGATTGCGGGCTTGGTTAAAATGATGGTACTACAATGCATGACTCTTAATTGCTTTATGCTTAACATTGCAAGAATACAGCAGGGATAAAAGGCAAAGTTATGATTACTTAAAAGAGAGACAATAGTGTTGCTCCACTGTTACCATAATACTGCCAAAGCATTGTGAAGAAGAGGAGAAATACAAAATTAAACACAGATTGTTGTAACATCAATGATCACCGACGTTGGTCAGTTGGGATGGCATTCAGGAACATCCGCTACTGACCATAATTGCCCGCGCTGATAGGGGTGTTCATATTATGAACGCGAGGGAGGATGAAGCTGCATAACTATAAGCGGAGATTAGGGTTGATCTGTTGTTAAAGCTTCGAGTTCGGAGCTAGATCTTTTGAAAAGAAGAGAGCCTCAGAGGGGAGAAAACCTTAAGGAGGCCGGATGCGGTGAGGGCTTCGGAGGGGCGCCCTGAAGATCCTCGAAGAGTTAGTGGATGAGAGACACATGTCACCATCTTGGAGCAGGTAAAATTTTGACCACTACAAATATCCCAGCTCCTTTGCTTGTCGGAGCCTGCGGAAGGGAAGTCAAAAGAGTGGAGTTGGTGCGCCATATTAGTTGACGTGATAACCCTGTTGTGACACATTCAATGACATGACCAGGTGTTCCGTAGGAGTCTTGATTCCTTGTGAGCGGATAGTTTTGGCTACTCGGCATGGTTCCGGTTGGTTGGATGGGAGATCGGAGTTAGCCTCCTCGGAGCTATTAACGGTGGCAGGATCAGCACATATCCGATTTTTCCTATTTTTCTTTTTCAAAAAACTGTAAAACACAAAGATGTAAAAGGATTTCATGTATCACATTCGTTAGATGTAAGATAATGAAATATAATGGAATAGTTTTGGAACAAAAATTGGTTATGTATGTTTGGATCTTGCTTGGTTTGTAGTTTTCGAAATACTCATACCCCTTTAGAGGCTTGACTTCCTAGAGGCAAGAGTGAAACAAGTAAGAAGCATTTGTGTTACCGTCTCCAGAATGAGGAATCCAATGTCGGAACGTACAAACTATGGTGGAGACAGATTGGCGGAGGGAAGTTGTGGGCACAGTTTATTTGCTCGTAGGCGAGACAAAAAGTAGCATGTAGGCGACCGTGTCACCGTCTCCGGACGAGGGGCCTATCTCGGAACGTACAAACAGAAGGACTATGAGTGAAGAGGACCTCAACTACGGAGTAGGAGTGGCAAGGGGAAACTGCCAGCGGTTCTTTTGCGGATTGCTGTGCTCAATTAAGGGGGTGAATCGAAGGGAGCCCGTCGGCGGATGTTTACATTACCGTTTCTGAATAGGGGATCCTATTTTAGAATGTACAAACATAAGACTCCGAGTGAGGAGGGTACATTAGCAGCGAAGTAGGACTGGCAAGGGGGAACTGCCAACGCTACTTTGGTGGATGGTAATGCTCAATTAAGGGGTGAGTCGGAGAGAGCCCGTGGCAGATGTTTGCGCTACTATTTCTGGATGGGGGATCCCATCTCGGAATGTATATAGGTCTCCGAGTGAGGAGGGAACCTCAACAGCGAAGTTAGACTGGCAAGGGGGAACTGTTAGCGGTTCTGACAGTGGATAGTTGTGTCCAATAAGGGAACCCATAGGCGGATGCTTGTATTATCGTTTCTGGATAAGGGGATCCTGTCTCGAAACATATAAACATAGGACTTCGAGTGAGGAGTGAACCTTAGCAGCAGAGTAGGATTGGCAAGAACTGTCGGCGGGTCTTTGGTGGATGGATGTGCCCTAATAAGGGGTTGAGCCAGAGGGAGTCCATAGGCATATGTTTGAGTTACCATTTCTGGATATAGGGGATCCAATCTCAGAATGTACAAACATAGGACTCCAAGTGAGGAGGGAACCTCAACAGCGGAGTAGGACTACTAAGGGGGGAACTGCAAGCAATTCTCGAGGTGTCAGACTCCGAGCACTAGCAACAGAAGGTTTTCTCTGCCTGTAGAAAGGCGAGAGGGTGTAGGATCTATAATCAAAGCAACACAAACACTAGAGGGGGGGTGAATAGTGTTTATAAAAATTTAAATGAAACTACTTGCAAGAAATAAAAAATTCACAAGATAAACTCAGAAAATGCACACGCAAAGACAAGAGAGTTATCCTGGTTCGGTCCTTGTGACCTACATCCAGTCCCCAAGCAAACCGCTTGAGATTTTCCTTTCCTGATTTGTGTACACCCACAACCAATACCTTATACACCACTTGACAAAACGCCCTTTGCCAAATGTGCACAACTCCTCTTTACACCAAGAGAACAAACACCTTGTACAACTTTCTTCTACTCCAAGAAGACGCCCTTGTACAATAATCCACTTTGAATGATTACAACTGATCCTATAAGCCTTGAATTTGAATGTGCTTGTGGACAAGGTTTCTTATAGGAGGAATTTCAGAAATCTTCACAATAGAGTTTGGAATTTGGTGAAGAAACTGAAAGTGGAACAGGTTTTCAGAAAACAGAATTTTTGGAGAGAGTTTTAGGCTGAAAACTTTGGATTTGAATTGGTGATTTGACCCTAGGACAATACCCCTATTTATAGGTGAAATCCATAGTAAGTTAGGATAGTTATCAGGCCAAATTTGAATTTTGAAACGTTGGTTAACACACCAGAATTCACCAACTGCACAGCAGTTATCAACTGCCATTAGTCGACTAGGATAAGAGATTAGTCGACTAGAAGAACAAAATTTTCAAATTTTAGTCGACTAATATATGGGGTAAGTCGACTATATATTGGCTGATACATATACTTAGTTTCTGAAAAACTGAATGTAGTCGACTATATAGGCATAGTTAGTCGACTAGATAAGGGGTTAGTCGACTATATATTTTGGGAAGTCGACTAAGTTTGATGCCAGACAAGAAACAGAGAGTGGGGAAATGTTTGTAGAGGGTATTAGTCGACTTGGGAAATGTTATAGTCGACTAGGGTATCTGTTAGTCGACTATAGCTAGAGGGAAAGTCGACTAAATTTGATGCCAGAGAACAAACAGAAAGTTGGGTCATTTGTTTTAGAAGATATTAGTCGACTAGGGGTTTTCTCAAGTCGACTATAGGGAGGGTAGTCGACTGTAATAGGATGTCAAGTCGACTTATTTGTGTAATGTTCAAGGCTTTTCACAATATTCTAAAATTACACAAAAATATCCAAAAATACCCAAAAGCTTCAACTGGCTTCAACTGAGGTTGAGTAATCATAAATGCTTGTCCATCATCAAAATTGTTCAACTTTGTAGGCTTCAACAGAGGGAGCCCGTGGGCCATTACTGAGTGATCCCTCGTAAAATGATCCTCGAATGGATCCCTTTGCCTCCCGTGAGTCAAGGACAAAAATTCAGATTCCTCCGCCTCCCGTAGGATGACGGAGGGCACGTCAGATGACGGAGGGCTCGCCTCAAGGACAAAAATTTGGATTCCTTCGCCTCTTGTAGGATGATGGATGGCTCACCTCAAAGACGAAAATCAGAATCCTTCGCCTCCCGTAGGATGACGGAGGGCTCGCCTTAAAGATGAAAATTCAGATTCCTCCTCTCGTAGGATCACGGAGGCCTCGCTGCAAGGACGAAAATTTGAATTCCTCCGCCTCCCGTAGGATAATGAAAGGTGGGTCCGGAGATCATTTGGCGAATCTTGTGAAGGATTTTGGCGGGTCCGTAGATTGTTGGCGGATCTTGTGAAGGATGTTGTAAAGAGGTTAGGAGTCGGAACAAAATTTTATTCAATATTTGAAAAAAAAACCTAGAATTCAAGATACATGGAGTGTTGTTGATAAGTTACTCTCTTGCTCTCATTGGTGGGATCGAATTAGTCAATCGTTTTGTAGTCGGTGACCATAAGTTGCGGTTGAGTCGGAGGTGGAGCCTTCAGTTGTCCTTCTGCTTCGAACGCGGCTCCGGGGTGGAGGATGTACTCCTGAAGGAACCCTTGTCAGATTAGGTACTCAAGGCACTTGCAGAGGGATTGACATTTGGCAATTCGATGTCCCTTGCTGTGATGGAAGGATCAGTATTCTTTCGCTCCGGGAAGGAAAGGATCATATGGTATCGACTCTCAGCGCTTCACCTAGGATTGATCTTTGATTGCCTGAAAGACGTTCTGAACGGAGAGCTTCAACGAAGTAAAGTGCTCACCCACTTGAAAGGCTTAGAGCAAATTCGGAGAGGGATTCAGGAACGCTTGCTTCGTCATCTCCTCCACGTCGATGAACATTTGGAGTTGGCCCAAATTAAGGGGTGGTGAAACGAATGTCACCGGTTGCCCCTTGCGATAATAAGGAGGAATCTTTGGCGGCGAGGTCACGACTATGGGTGTTTGGGGGTGGCAATGGATTTCCCTTGGAGGCGGTCCCGTTGTCCGTGGTCAGCTGCTTTTTCGAGGCCATGGTTATTTGGAGGAGCTTTTTGAGGAAGAGTTTGGTTAAAGGGGAAGAGATCTTGAGTGAGGATTCAAGCTCTCAATGAAAAGCATCAATTTGTGGTGATAGATTTTTTTCTGAAAGATCCCCGACTACAGATAACTGCCAAAGCACAAAGATAAATGAGCTGGTGGACGAGGGACGTGTCCCTATCTTGGAGAAGGTCAAATTTTGACCACTACACTCATGTTTATATATATCTCAAAATTTTTGTCAATTTATGACATCAAACACTTCTCTTGAATGATTAAATTGGATATTCTTGTAGTTTCTTTTTTTCCAATATTAGCTTAAAATTTATTGATATTTAACCTTACATGGAGATATTATAGTTAGGTTCATGTTTAAAAAGGTCTTAATTACAATGGAGTTAAAATCAAGGCTACTATTTAAAAAATAGCGACATTATTGAAGTGGCACATTAACATATGCCTCGCACTATGTCTTACTTATTGCTTTTAACTCTCTTTAAAAATGATCAAATTTAGACTCTTCTTAATTTAAATAAAAATCTTAATATTCCCAAAACCTACCGGATATAGTTGGGTTGAATCAATGTCTAAAAAGAAAGGTCTAATTGTAAATTGAATTAAGATCTATATTAATTTTAGTTAATGCAAGTTTGACCTAAAACACTTGGAAGCAAAGAATTTTTTGTTGGGGACACACACCAACAATCGGGCTATGACACCAATTGTTATACGCCCGATCGTGATTGATATTGCGAAACTTTGACGATATATGATGCTTGCAAAAAATACTATTATAGAGCAAACTAGCAATATCAAGATAAAAGGGCAAAAAAGAACACAAGCATTTAACCCCGAAAGTTGGCCTACATTCACACAGAGAGAACTTGAGAGAGTTTTATTAATAAACTTAGTACAAGAGATCTAACCTTCCCCTTAATTCCCACGAGAGTATTCACCTTCCCCTTAAATCCCAGTAGATTAAAAGAGATCTATTTTAAATCTTTTATCTTTGCACTGTCACCTCTCTCTTTATCTTGGCTTCCTCTATTTTCCTTGTGTACAATATACTAGACTACAATCTTTATTTATAGTATTCTACAATACAAACTCTATTCGAAGTACGAGATGATCTTGATCGTCGGATACTTGAAGAAGATCGATTTTTGTAGGAGTTAATTTTTTAATCTAGAACAATTCTAGACCCTTTAAACTTTAGAACAAACCTTCACTGAATAGAAGTTGAATTCTATTCGAACTCCACCAGAAAAGAGAACCTATTCATGCAAAATCCGAAACAAAACTGACTAGCGCATCAGGACGATCGCCTGGGCGGTCGCTCGTTCTGGCACAGCGGTCGAATGACCAATTGACCGGCTGTAACACCCTCTTTCTGTATTTTCTGGTCGACCGGGCGATCGATCGGCCTTAAGCCGTGGTCGACCGACCTGACCCTTTTTCTTGATTTGCTTCCTTTGTTTCGTTCTTCTTCTCCAAGTGCCTTTAACCATCATCTCCTCCTGAAAATAAGGCATATCCTAATAATCTCCACATTGACTTTTTTTTCAAGTCTTTAACAAAATACCTTGAAAATCTTGAAATTTTACCTTAATTCATCATTGATAGTAACCGTTCCGTGAAGCCTTTACTCTTGCGCCCTCTCCTTGGGCCTTTGGCTGTTTCACCCCCTATGCCTTGGGCCATTTCGTGCTTTGCTTGAATGCCTCATTATCCTTCTTGCTACATTTTGACACGGTTCATGTCCCGTCACAGTCTTCCTTGAAGCTCCACCTCTCGATGAGCTCCCTTTCAAGTTTATCATTGAAACTCCACCTCGATCTGATTTCCTTCCTTTAACTTGTATGTCCCTCCACACTTCTCTATTTTCAGGATTTCTTCGTCTCCTTCGCTAACTGTGACAATGCTATGTTCTATTTGGATCCAGCATCCTTCTTCGTCGAACACCCCTATGGATATTAGATTATACCATACCTCCAGGACATATCGGACCACCTCCAGAGCACGCACCATCTCATCTCAACCCGAGCCATCCACCATCTTGACAGTCCCTTCCTCCTTTGCAACTAAGGAGTTGAACATCTTCTGAACATACATGAAGAGCACTACCTTAATCTAAAATTCAGCCTTTACCTTGAGAAGTGTTGCCTTCAACATAGAAAATCATTAATACTTTGGTCTCAACTCCATCCATTGCTATGTTTGCCTCCGCAGCTTATCGCTTCTTCAATCACTCACTCTTGACGATGCTTGTAGTCATTCTTCCAATGATCTTCCCTGTGATAAAAGTGACATGCCTTCAAATCTTTCATTCTCTCTTTCCTTCCCATAACCATCAAATCTGATCCTTCCTGCTCAACTTGATTTGGTATTTTTATGATCTCATTAGATAAGAGAGTCGACGTGACCTCCAATATGAGAGTTTCATTGTCGTAGATCATGATGGTAATGATGTGATCGTATGACTCTAGAAGCAAACTGAAAAGTATCAATTCCCTATCCTCGTCGATCTTGATATCAAATGCCAGTAGCTCGTTGATGATCTTATTGAAGAAGTTCAGATGCTCCAACATCGTTGTCCCTTTCTTTATGTGTAGCTCATATAGTTATTTTTTCAAGTACAACTTGTTGGAGAGGCTCTGTCATATACAATATTTCTGACCTTGATCACAAATATGTAGTCATTTTTTCATCCATCACGTTGTACATGACCTCGTCTGCGAGACATGCTTTCAGATCCAACTTCCAGTCCTCATCTGACATGAATGCGCATGCAGGTTTTGCTGACTTTCCCTGCAGGGTTTTGTGAAAACCCTGTCGCCCCAACAATGCCTTCACTTCTTCTGCCATAAACCGAAGGTTTCTTTGCCATTGAATTTCTCGATCTCGAACTTTCTTACAGAAACTCTAATCATCAACATATCCCTTTATCGTCAACCTTAAGCTCTGATACCAATTATTAGGGGGATATACCTAACAATCTGGCTATGACACCAATTGTTATGTGCCCAAGACCGTGATTACCTTGACGATATGTGATGCTTGTAAAAGAAAAACTATTGTAGAGCAAACTAGTAATAACAAGACAAAAGAGTAGAAAAGAACACAAGGATTTAAAGAGGTTCGGTCCAAACTTGGTTTACGTCCACGGATAGAGAACTTGAGCTTTATTAATAAATTTGGTACAAGAGATCTAACATTCTCCTTGAATCCCACAAGAGCATTCAACTCCCTTGAATCCCATTAGATTACAAGAGTATTCATTTTTTCTTTACATTATTGCCTTCCCCTCTCTTTATCTTGGCTTCCTCTATTTTTCTTATGTTATAATATACTAAGTTACAATCTTTATTTTTAGAGTTTTATAATACAAACTCTATTCGAACTATGAGATGATTTTGGTTGTTTGGATGGTTGAAGAACGTGATTAATTCTTGTAGGATTTGATTTTCTTGATCTAGAACAATTCTAGACCTTTTAAACTTTAGAAATAAACCTTTGTTGAATAGATGTTGAATTCTATTTGAACGCTACTGTAAAAGGAAACTTGCTCGCGCAAAATCTGAAACAGAAACTGACTCGCGCAACCGTTCTGGTAGAGCTGTCGACCAACTGTAACAACCTCCCTTTCTATATCTTGCGGTCGATTGGCCTTGACCCGCGGTCGACCGACCTGACCCTCTGCTTGATTTGCTTCTTCTGCCTCGTTCTTCTTCTCCAATTCAATTGGTTCTTTGACATCATCTCATCTTAAAAGCAAGACATATCCCAACAATCTTTTATTTTATTTCAGCATGATCTGAATATATTTATGGTACTTTAAAAAAGTGTTAAGATTTAAGATTGAATATATGATAAATGAATAAGCTATAAATATCAAGAAATTCAATCTTAAATTTTGCTTTAACATCCCAATCTGAGCCCAGGAACTTGCGATACTTCTTCCCTTGTGGGAGGTTTCAAGCTTGAATCTTCCCATTATCAATTACAGAGAAACTTTTAAAATAAAAAAAAATCTGATGGTGGTGGGAAGGGAGTGTGATGTGCTATTGCAAGGTTATTATTTAATGGATTGAGACTTAACGATTCATAAAGGCTGATTCAGTCCATGGAGAAAAAAAATTGTGATGCATGCAATAGGAGGAATTAATTGGATGGGTGAGCATTAAAGCCTCCACCTAAAGGAAAAATTATCCTCGACTTTTATCTCTTCACAGGATGTTTTTTCCTCCTATGTGAGGGTTTTGGGGTGCCTCATTTCCCTTTGCAGTCTTCCTCCTTGATGCATAAGATGAAAAAAAGATAAATAAAAAAAATTGATAACTGGATAAAAATTAATTCTGGCCTCGGAACCTATGTGATTTCTCACCCACTCTCGCACATCAGCATGCAAAGATATTTAAATTGCTTAGCAAATCATAAGACAAAGCGGGTTGAATAGCAAAACAACGTGCTAATCGAAAGGGTTTGAGAATTTTTGTGAAAGATTTGTGGAGGAAGAAAGAGCAAAAATTTAACTCTGATACCAATTTGATGCGGGACGGGTAAGGGAAGAAAATAGAAGAGGGAAAAGAATTTGGGGTTTGAAGAAATTAGGCTGAGATAAAAAGGATACAGATTAATGTGAGGCCTCAGCACCCTCACCATGCAAGGGATTCCAAATGATAGCAAATCGACATGCTAATCAAAAGGGGTTGCATTTTAATTCATCATAAACTCCTTAAACAACTACAATACTTGGCCTTATATAGGCTCCTTCAAAGAAGACTTTCCCATCATACCCGATGTGGGAGTAAAACACATTAAATAAATAACACAAATTCAAATATTGAACTATAGGAAATCAGGGTAGGGATTGAGCAACACATTAAATGGTGTGTAGACCCAACTCATTGTGATAATATCCCTTTCTATCAGTATTAAATCAAATAATACATAATCGATTTTTATAAAACCAATAACATGAACTCTCCAATATATAAATATAAATATATGAATAAGATACAATAACAATAATAATTTATTATTTGTTTAAACTAATTACTGAACAAATAATTAGCATGAATATTATAATTATGATTTTTTAGGTGGAAAATGGAGAATGTTATCTTGACAAAGATATTATAACATATTAGATATAAAATTTAATTTTAGTGATTTTTAGAAACATTTAAAAACAATAAAATGTTCAAGTTCAATTAGGAATAGGAATAAATATGAAATTGGAATAGGATTAAGATAAAATAGGAATGAGACCAAAAGCGTTGTGAGTTTTTTTAGAGATAAAGTTAGATTAGATATGAAAATAAAGACAAAGTTATAGGTCGGGTAGGATAATATTAAAAATCTAATTGTATAACTTAATTATTTAGTCAAGCTAATTAGTCAGAACTAATATTAGAATTTTAATTTTTTTTTAAGTTGGCATAAGTAGAAAAGTTTATATAAATTTTTTTTAGTTTAGCATAAAGCTTAAAAAAACCAAACCTCATAATCAAAAAACATAATTAATATGTTGGTAACTTATAATTATCGTTCGATAGTTAAAACTATAGGAAGGATAACTATATCGGAGAAAATATTGATTTTGGAAAGTGATTAAAAAGGATATCATTTATTTTGATTATTATTTTTCTAAATTGTAAGAGACAAACTAGAATAGTATCAGACTAAAGTATTTGAGTTTTGTTAGGAATAAAGTTAGATTAGAGATGGGCATAAAGATAATGTTGTAGTTATGGTAGGATAATTAACAATTTACTATTTAATTTTTTTAAATTCATTGTTTAAGATAATTAATAAAACTATCATTTGGATTTTGATTTTTAAATTAGAGGAAGAGAGAAGCTTATACAGAGGAAGTTAATCAGGTATAAATATTTAAAAAGTACCCCCAACGAAAAGCAAAAGTAAAATATAATTTCTGTTTTTGTAACTCTAAAAAGTTAAATGTATAATAAAGATAATAACTAACTATATGGGAGAAAATGGTCGTTTGTCAAAGTATTTGAAAGAGGATATTTTCTTTTAAATTTACTGTTTTAAATCTTTTACGGGCAAACTGAATTCATAAAATAACAGAAGAACAAAAATTTGAAAGAAGAAACAAAATTTTAACATTTGTTCATTTGCTTAATCAGCTATCCGAAGGGGAGAGAAATGATTGACTGAGAATTTGAAGAAAGAAAAAGAGAAAATATCATTTCCAGAAGGGAAAAAAAAAAGTTTAACATTTGTTGGTTAAGAATTGGGAGCTTTGAGTGGGGCGTTAGATGTATTCAGAGAGAGAGAGAGAGAATGATGTGACTAAGATGAGAGAGAGAGAGAGAGAGGATGATGTGACTAAGATGAGTGATGGGATAAATAAAGAATGGGCGTTAAAGCTATTGGCGCTTGGGGCATCATAGCAGCATAGGTCCCCCCAAAAAAAAAGTTTGGAGTGGGAGACGTGGCACATTGTGGAGCTTCTTTCCTACATGGCTGGATATTAGGAGAGAAAAAGTCTGTTTTGCTCAGTTATATACAATACATGTGTATGGTTGATTTAGACATCAAAACTTTAGGGCAGTGACACTTTGACACTTTATGGAGTCAATTTTTTTGACATAGCATTTGACAAAATTTAGACACAAGTGAATCAGCAAAAATGCATTTAAAAAGTGGATAATAGATATAATCAACTAATTTTATCTAGAACCAGCATTTTCAAGATGTATTTTCTGTGACTGTTCCTTCTAAATGATCTTTACATTATGTTGTGACAAAAAGTTGTCAATAAGGTATATTGTTGACTTTCCAAATTATAAAAATTGGAAAGACAATTGAATTAATGAGCAGATGACGTGACAACAAGAAAGAAATTGCTCTGATGTGGCCTAGAGCAGAAAAGGAAAATGTTATAAAATTTTTTACTACCTAGATGTTGTAAAGTTTGATTCATTGGTATCAAATTTTGTTTTAGATTTGATAGCCGAGCACTTAGTTATTATGTGTTGCATTCAAGAAGTACTGAGCCTTTCATCTTCCCAGCCTTTCTGCTATTTTATGAAGTTAATCTCCTCCTAATGTGCAGAATCTCCATAAAAAGAACTTAGGTCATCAAATTTCCAGTACAAAGTAACAATTATACCGAGCAATATTATAACATTATACCGAGCAATATTATACCGAGCAATATTATAACATCAAATTTCCAGTACAAAGTAACAATCTCCATAAAAAGATAGTGTCTGAAATTCAAACGCAGGAATGAGTCCAGACGCGGAAATCAGCAAAATCCGTGTCTAGACTTAAAAAATTGCGAGGCTTGCATGAAACCCGTATTTCAAAATCCAAAACTTAGAAATTTTTCTAAGTGTCGAACTCAGATGCGAGAATCAGTGAAACCCGCGCCTGATCTTAAAGACGCGAGGATCACATGAAGTCTGCGTCTGAACCTCTCACACTTAGAAAAATTCTGAGTGTTTAGTTCAAAACGCAGGGCTCAATGAGGCCCGCGTTCAACAGGTAGATACAAACTAAAGTTGATGAAGCAGAAACGCGAAGGTTGTCAACCCGCATTTTGCATACCAATGCAAGAGCTGCGTCTAAAAATCAAATACGAGCATGAGCCTCGCGTTGGCGGTTCACATTCAAAAGAGACTTAAGAGTTAAGAGAACTCTTTAAGCCTCTTCAATGGCGAAAACCAATTCAGATGTTGTTTTATTACCTGAAATGGGGGCCTCCTGCATGGGAGACCACCCGTTTGAGCCTCAGGAGCGGCAACGCTCGAGGACGAGGCAACATGTTTTGTCTTTGGTGCCATTGCAACTGTGAAATCGGTGTCACAGATGAAGGAAAATGGAGAAAGCTCTAAGCTTTTCTTAACCCTCAATACAAAGCTCAGCAGAGAAGAAGAAGAGTCTAATGATGACTCTTGAAAGACTGTTATCTTTTATAGGCACAGTGATCCGCAGAGATACGCGGCGCGGGTCTCGAGGCCTAATCCTCGCCCGACGCGTGGCATGCGTCTTAAATGGACGCGAATTTCGCGCGTAAAGGGAAAGACGTCCCCTCAACTCTGCCAGACACATGGCAACGCGCTCAGAACGCGGGACTCACGTTTAACAAAGCCGCGTTCCTCCAAAGGTCGCGTCTCTTCAGCAAGTCCAAAGCCACATCTAGTCAACAGAGTAGAGCTGCGTCTTCACTTAAAAGCTATGTCCTTTCAGAGGCCGCGTTTCTTCAGCAAATTAATAGATATGTCCCCACTTCGAATGAGGAATGCATCTCTAAAATAACATAACCTCTGCGTCTACAAGACTTGCATTCAGTCTCGCTTCTGCAATCAGTTCAACAGTACACTGACACAAGCAGACGATTGTTTACCCCTGATTCAACAGTACACCAACAATCAGCTCAGAGCACTAAGAAGGTCTGGACTGCGTATCTAGACACTCATGACTATCACCTCTGGCGGCTTCAGTATACTCACGAAGACTATATTCCAGACAAGATCAAGCTCAGAGTATCTCAAATGATTGTCAGTCCAATCATGAGAAGTATGAATTCAATCAGAGTCTAAAGTATTTCAAAATCCGTCCCAATCAACCGCGAAATATCGAAAACTTTGGAGGGGTTCTGTAGACTGTCTAAAAAGCACTGAAGATAAGTCATCAGAAAAAAGAGTCTATACTCCAGAGCGAGGCTAATTATAGCCACTCGTATAATGCCAAGGCGCAGAGCATGGAGCCCACCCCTCAACATCAGTACAGTACCAAGACGCGAGGGTTGAAACTCACGTCCCAACTGCTCTGTAATAACCAAGACGCGACTCGAAGCCCGCGTCCTTACATCAATACAGTATCAAGACGCGAGAGCCCGCGACTAGACATCACTGCAGTCTCAAGATGCAGAGCCTGAAGTCCGCGTCTGATAGAGTTTGAAACTCGCGTCTAGTATGGTTCGAAGTCAACGACAAAACGTGAGGCTCAAAGCCCGCGTCTCGGATATAACTTCCCTCATTACTGGGTCAATTACTTCCCACGTAATGAGGGAGTTAACCCCCATTATGGTATATTTTTAGGGACCGTTTTACCCCGTGAAACCCCTATAAATATCTCAGTTTGCTATGGAAGAGGGGTCAGAATTTTTGGTCAGAAGAACTTTGGTTGTAAGCCTTAGAAAGATTAGAATCTCCAGCCGAGAAATACAAAGGAGAAAAACTCTTCTAAACAACTTGCTGAGCTCAAGTTGGTTCTTGCCTAAAGTCTCTTTGAGATTTTTGTTGGACAGAAGCTGTGTTATTTCGTCCACCATCTAAAGAAAAGATTCCCAAGACGTCGTGACGTTCACCCGGTCAACGAAAAACAAGGTTCACTTTCTATCGCTACATCAAGAATGCAGCATTAAATAAAGGGGAGATTTGAGCTTGGATATCTCCCCTCTTATAATCGAATAATTGATCCGTTGTCACTTTTTTTACGGTTAAACAAAGAATTTTACAGCCCAACCAATTACAACACACTAGGTGTAACCAAAGAGTGTAGCCGAATTCCCCGTGAAGGGCTCTAGACTATCTCCTCTAGATTCCTCTAAATAAGAGTTGAGGTGTTATATGAAGCTCTCTTGGTTCAACACAAATATAGGCACACAAACAATACCAAACATGTATGAGATATGAACAAATATAAGGCAATGCAAGTTATAAGAGAGATAATTTAGAGATAGTGGATCAAACGCAAACACCGAGATATGTTTCGAGATTCGAGCCACTGTTTTACGTCCCCGCCTCCACGCAGAAGGATTTCCATTATATCCACACAAGACCTCCCACACAGGGAACCTCCACCGAGAAATTTGCAATTACAAACTTAGGAGTACATAACTCCTCTTTCCAACACAACCACCTCTACACAAGAAGCAAGGCACAAAGCCAAAATAAAATCTCAATCACCTCTACACAAGAGGGACAAGGCACAAAGCCAAAGTAAAGGAAAGATTACAACTTGGTGATCACAAATAGACCACAAACAACTCTTGGTGATCTCAATAGACCACAAACAATTTTTTTCACAAAAATAAGATCCTATAGATAGGATAAGATATGATAGTTCAAGTGTGAGAAAACAAAGTATTTGGAAATGAAAATAACAAAGAAAAACACTTAGAAAAAGCACAAGATATATATTGAAATAAATAAAAAATCAATTCCCCAAATACTCTCTTTTCTTTGATTTTTCAACACTTTAAAACAAATAAAAATAAATCTTTTTGGCACAAAAACTCTTTTAAAAACTTGCTGCAAACACTTAGAAGATGGGAAGAAAAGCTCACTAAAATTCTTGTTAAAAACAGCCCAAGAGGGGTGTTGGCCCAAGGCCTTTCACTCTAGTTTTGATGATGATTAACTCATTTAGTTATAGTTTACTAATAATCTTGTGATGTTTAGTTTCAGATATTTAACCAAGATATTAGTAGGTGATTAGCTTCAACAAAGGTGTATTGGAGCTTTCACATGGTGATTCAAGAGCCCGAGCGTCAAAGTTCATACCCTAGCACTCGTTGGAGTCAAACTCGGTGGATCACGTTTGGATCGAGTCAACTTGGAGATGGCGCTCTACAAGAAGACTTCGATACCTTGTTTAGTTTATAGTTTGTTTTAGATCCATTGTTAAAGATTAGATAGTGTGATATGCTCAAGTTCACAACACACACACACACACTTGTTTCTAGTTTCATGTTTATTGGTTTTCGGTTTTTAATTTAACCGATCTTGATTTTCATGAATAGATAGAATTAAAACAAGTTTACATGATTTAATGTATATTAGATTTATTCTATATACATGTATGCTTCATATCTTAGAGAAACTTATTTTGATATTCCTATTCATGTGTTTGGAGTTTTGTGTTTTAACAAAACATATTTTCGGATTTAATATCAAAAACATTGATATATATATATATCTTTATATGTATATTGGATTATATCCATATACTATATGTCTAAATGTTGTTTCTATATCATGTTTTTGTATTTGGATGAGTTTTGGACAAAACGATTTTCCATTTCAAAAATTCTAAGTTTTCGAAAATACGAGTTTTGGTTTTCGGCAAAATTTCTAAGTTACAAAAATAGTTCAACTTGTTTGTAACATGTCTTAATTTCACTCAAACATGTTTGATTTTCAAAGTATTATACTAAAACTATTTTTGTGGATTTTTATAAATTTTATGGGATTTATTTGGTAATTAAAAACCCAGTTTTCAAATGCCTTAAGCAGCCCTGCCAGGCTCTGGCGGTCGACCGGGCCGGTCGACCGGACCCAGAGTCGGTCGATCGGATCGGTCGGCCGACTTGCACAAGAATGTGCACGCTAACCTGCCACTTGGGCCGGTCGACCGAGCGGTCAACTGACTGCAAGTACCCCACCCTCGGGTGGGGGCGGTCGACCGTGAGGCTTGGTACGGTCGACCGAGCGGTCGACCGGCCAGAGAGCAAGTGCTCTCTGGAATTGGCACGGTCGACCGGGCGGTCGACCGGCAGGCTCAACGGTCAAATTTTTTGACCGTTGGCCGGTCGACCGGAAGGCCATTCTGGACCTAGTCAGCTGCCAACGGTTAGTTTTTCAAAGGGCCTATATATACCCCATTTGAGGGCTGTTTTGGGTAAGGTTTTTAGAGAGAAAAATTTCAGATCTTTTCAAGTGTTTTCAGCAAAAAGTTTTTGGGTTAAAATTCCTATTCTCTATTTATTTTTAAAGTGTTTGTTATTTCAAAGAAAATAGTCTTTTGGGAATTTGTTTTTGGTCTAAAAATTCTCTATCTATTTGAAGATTTTCCCAAGTGATTTTCTTTGTTCAAAACACTTTGTTTTCCACACTTGAGCCATATCTTGCTATCCTATCTATAGGATCTTTATTTTGTGGGAATATTAGTTTGTGGTTGTGGAAATCACCAAGTTGTAAACCCTCTTACTTTGTGTTATCCCTCTTGTGTAGAGGTTGATTTTGGAGTGGTGGCTTTGTGCCCTATCCCTCTTAGTGAAGAGGTGGATTGTTTTGTTAGTGGCTTTGTGCCTATTCCTCATTTGTGAGGTTGATTTTGTTGGCTTTGTGCCTAGCCTCTAAGTGTAGAGGTTGTGTTTGTAATTGAGAGAGGAGTTGTGTACTCCCGGTTGTATTGCCCCAAATTCTCAGTGGAGGTTCCCTGTGTGGGAGTCCTGTGTGGACAAGTTAGTGAAAATCCTTCTGTGTGAAGGCGGGGACGTAGAGCTGGGTGCTCGAACCTCGAAACATATCCGTGTGTTAGCGATTGATCCATTGACTCTCTAACTCTCTCTTTACTTTGTGCCTTGCATCATTTCATGTTGCTCATTCATTATATGCTTGACTTGTTTGTGTGTGCCTCACTTGTGCTTAACCACGAGAGCTTCATATAGCGCCTCAACTCTTATTCAGAGGAATCAAGAGGAGTTAGTCCAGAGCCCTTCACCGGGAATTCGGCTACACTCGTTGGTTCCATTAAGTGTTGTTGCAATTAAGTTTTTAATTTTCGCATTTTGTTCATTAGATTAGCCGTATACCTATTCACCCCCTCTAGGTGTACTTTCAATTAGTATCAGAGCCTACGCTTCTGATATTTGGTTTAACCACCTAAGAGTGTGATCTTGATTTTGCTAATCTATCATTTGCATTTGCACACGTATATTGTTTACACACACTCATGGATTGCTTGTCACCTCCCATGTTTGATGTCTCGAACATTGACATGTGAAAATTTAGGATATCCATGTATCTAAAAGCCCTAGGCTTGCATGTTTTCCTTGCCGCTACCAAGAAATCCTATCTTGATAATAGCAAGCATATAGAGGCCAATGCACAAGCCCTTGGGGCACTTAGAAGCACACTTAATAAAGAATATTTGTGCTTAGTTTCTAACTGTGATTCCGCCTTTGCAGTGTGGAACACATTGACCTCCTCCAAGTTACAAACGCCCAACATTGTGGAGGATGAATCTAGTGGAGAATCCGAGAAACAATGCTACATGGTCCAAGGGAATGACTCCCTTGAGGTATATTCGGAATCTCAATTAGATAGTGATGATGCTAGTTCTTCATGTAATGACTATGTTGATCCAAATGCTTTGAATGAAGAACTTTCTATTATTTGTGAAAAATTGCTAGAAAAATATAATCTTTTGAAAAAGAAGAGTTTTGAACTTAACAAAGAAAATAAGGATTTGTGTTCAAGACTTGATTTGGTTTTGCAAGAGAAGGAAGAGATTTCAAGTGAACGTGACTCACTTAAATCTCAACTAGACCTAGCCCTAAAGGAAAATGAGATTTTGAAAAATAGAAATGATTGCAATGAGGTTTTGAAGAAAAATGAGATCTTAGCTTCAAAACTTGATTTTGTTGTAAAAGAGAATGATTCCTTGAAAATAAAAATTGCTTCTATTTCAATGGAATTGGAAATTGTTTTAAATAAAAATATTTCTTTGAAAAATGATTTTGATTCATATGTTTGTCATGCTAGAGTAGCTTCACATTGTAGCTCACCTATTGCATGCACCTCTTCTTCTATAATTGAAAATGATATATGTTTGTTAAAGAAGAGTGTGGATTGTTTGGGCTTCTCTTTGAGCCAATGTGCCATTAACCATACACGTTTGGAATCTTTGTTTCGAAAGAAACAAGTTCCTGTTATGCATGCACACAAACCACGGCATACACATGCTTCGCACGTTCATGTACACAACACTATGTATGCTCATGTGTACACTTGTACACATTGTGGACGTAAGGGCCACCTTGCTAAATTTTGCTATGATAAGATACATGATGTAAATTTAGCAACTAAGTTTGTTTGGGTTAGGAAAGGAACTAACCCTCATGGACCCAAAAGAGTGTGGGTACCAAAGACCACCCCTATTGTATTTGATGTAGGTGTGGGCTCTCGCATGACGTGAGAGTAATGATGCCTTGAAGTGGATGTGTTCCGAGCTTAAAAGAGGACTATTTGGATGCATCACTTTCAAGGGGAGTTTGGTGGGAGGACCACCTTGTTTTGGAGACATGGAGAGTTGCCCTCATGGTTTTGGTAACTATCTCTTACTCCTCATTATGTTTGCATGCTTGTAAATCATTTATTTATAGCATGTATTGTTTTAATGTTCATTATACCATAAGTCATGTTTATTAGTCCTATGACATGCATGATTAGTATTTGAGACACCCATGTTTATATGGACCCATATTTAGTATTCTCACTTTAGTTTAACTAATGTGTATGTCCTAGATCTAATGCATGTGCATTTGCCATAATGATCATATGAGTTTTTGTTTTGATTTCTATACTTCATGTTTTTACATGTTTAGATGTAAGATTTTATCAAAACTTGGATATATACTTGTACAACTAGTAAGCTACAAATAGACTATTATATGCTTGTGCTTAAACGCTCATTTGTACTTATTAGATGTGCTAGTATAGCCTAGTTTTGATGATTCATACATTTTGACTTGTATTCCCATTTTGTACATGTTTTCACGTTAATGTTTAACTTCATGTATATGTCTATTTTATCCAAACTATTGGCTATACATATACATCCCTCGAGCCACTTGCCTTCATGCATATACTTTTGTGGACTCGTTTATATTTGGATATGTATGTATACGGTAGTTTGTGCATGACATACATAAGAAATTCTTGAAAAACACCTAGAGGGGGGGTGAATAGGTGTAAATGTTAATCTAAAGATTTTTTTAAAACAAGTATGAGAATATGATGCAACGATCGCTCAAAACAAGACTAGAAGCCGAATACCCGGTGAAGAGCTCTGAACTCCTTCCTCGTGATTCCTCTAGATAAGAGTTTGAGGTGCGTATTGCAATCTTGCTGTATGAGTATTGATCGAAAATATAGCAAGGAATGAATTGAAAGCAATAATGAAGTGCACACAAGATATATCACAAGCTATAAATGAAAAGCAATATCACAAGTAAGAATTGAAGAGCAATAAGAAAAGCAATCGCAAACACAAAGTATTTGTTTCGAGGTTCGAGCTACCGCTCTACTCCCCGCCTTCACCGCCGTGAAGGGTTTCCACTATCCACCGAGAAACTTCACAAAGGTCTACCGAAACCGAACTCCACCAATTACAATCCTCTACCAAAGAGGAATCTCAACAAGAAAGAACAAGTAGCTAAGTGATCACCAAAAGATCACAAACTTCTCTTTACAACTTCCTTATAGAATGAGGAGGAAATTTTTGGCTCAAGAAGTGTAGTGAGAAAAAGAAACTCAGCTGTAAATGAAAATTACTTGAAAACACAACTGAAAAATAATAGCCAAGAATGCACTAGAGAATTGAGAGCTTTTGAAACTTTTTCTTTCTTTTAAAAACTTGAAAACTAGGTATATTTCTTGTATTTTTGCAAGAGACCAATCCCCTCTATTTATAGGGAGAAGAGGGGATCAAAACATAATTAAATTAAGTTTATTAGGTCTAAAAATAGTCCCCAAAATATCAGAATTATCTGCCACACAAAAAGTAACAAAATCAGAAATACATGAAAGGGGAAAGAGCCGTTGGGCAGCAGGGACAGCTGTCGGTCGACCGGCCCGGTCTACCGACAGTCCAATTGGCAGATAGTCATTGGACTCGGTCGACCGGCCGGTCGACCGGCCGCAAAGAGAAAATTTCGTTTTGAACTGTCGGTCGACGGCCCGGTCGACCGACAAAAACCCGAGAGCAAAGTGGTTCCAGTCGGTCGACCGACACAGACGTGCACAACCGTGCACGTCCTGGACACAGGGCGCGGTCGACCGGCCGGTCGACCGGCCTGGCCTGGAATAGGTCCGGTCGACTGGCCCGGTCGACCGCCAGGCCTGAAACAGATTTTGAAATAGGGATTTTTCTGGACTTTGGAAAATTTTTAGATTAATTTTGTAGGGATATATGGCTAAGTATCATGCTGAAAAGATAGGTATACATGATATAAACATGATATAAAATTTGTAAAAATTTGAGTCATGTATAGAAATCAAAGCATGAACTTAAATCAAAAGCCAAAAATAAAAACGGTATTTTTGAGAGAGTGTGTGTGTTCTTGAGCCAATTTACCACAACCTCAAACTTTAACAAACTAACTCTTACATAGGTTCTAGGTGACTACAAAGTCTTCAAGTGGGCTTCTCCATGAGATCTTGCATAGCTTGATTTTTGAACCCGAAGTGAACCGACTTGAGTCAAAACAACCTTCCTTTAGGGAAGAACACTCCATGAATCCTTAGAACCCTGAAACACACTTAAACAATAAGCATGATTAGTACAAATAACTATATATGTTTTGTAATCATCAAAACTCTATAAAACGGGTGATTGTAACCTTGGGCCAACAATCTCCCCCTTTTTGATGATGACAAAACATATGAGTTATTTTAAAAACATGGGAAAAGAGCTTGGAAGCTCCCCCTCAAATTATACTATGTATAAAAGAATGGCTATGTATATAAAAGATAGAAACTAAGAATTTTGGCATAAAAAGAATCATACAAAGCACAATGCACAAAAGTTCTTAACACAAAAACTAAAAATCAAAACATACTCAAAACATAGCTCCAAACTAACTAGCTCCAAACTAACTTTTTCTCCCCATTTTTGTCATACATCAAAAAGGGTAAACAAAATTAAAAATAATTTCTTCAAGATTCTATAACACAAATATTCAATTCACCACAAATAAAGGAAAATGTAGCATAGTCTAGTGGTTTTGTAAAAATATCGGCAAGTTGAAAATCGGTAGAAACATAATCAATATCAATATCACCTTTCTCATAATGATCTCTAAGAAAGTGATACCGAATGTCAATGTGCTTAGTTTTACTATGTTGATTTGCGTTTTTAGTCATATGAATAGTACTAGTATTATCACAAAATATTTTAATATGATCAAAATGCAAATCATAGTCAAGGAGAGTATGTTTCATCCAAAGAACTTGTGCACAACAAGCTCCGGCCGCAACATACTCCGCCTCGGCGGTTGAAAGGGCTACCGAAGTTTGCTTTTTGGAAGACCAAGAAACAAGACAATTACCAAAAAATTGACATGTTCCACTTGTACTCTTCCTATCTACCCTACAACCCGCATAGTCGGCATTCGAAAAACTCGTCATTGAGAATTGTCCGGTCTTCGGATACCACAAACCCATTTCAATTGTGCCCTTAAGGTATCTAATTATGCGTTTTACCGCAACTAAATGAGACTCTTTAGGACACGATTGAAATCGAACACAAAGACATACACAAAACATAATATCCGGCCTACTAACCGTCAAATACAACAAGCTACCAATCATGCTATGATAAAGCTTAATGTCTACACATATACCTTGTTCATCCTTGTCAAGCTTTGTGGTTGTTGCCATGGGAGTTTTGCTTGTTTTAGCTCCTTCAAACCCGAATCTCTTGATAAGTTCCTTTGTGTACTTGGCTTGATTGATGAAGATCCCATCCTTTCTTTGCTTGATTTGGAGGCCAAGGAAATAGTTGAGCTCACCCATCATAGACACCTCGAATTCTTCTTTCATTCATGATTCAAAAGCTTGGCAAAGAGTTTCATTAGTAGAACCAAATATGATATCATCCACATAAATTTGAACAATAAGAATATCATTTTCAACATATTTTGTAAACAAAGTAGTATCTATTTTTCCTTTCTTAAAACCATTTGAAATTAGAAATGAAGAAAGCCTATCATACCAAGCCCTAGGGGCTTGTTTTAAACCATAAAGAGCTTTGTCAAGTTTGAAAACAAAATCTGGATGAGTAGGATCAACAAACCCGGGGGGTTATTCAACATACACCTCCTCTTCAATAAATCCATTTAAGAAAGCACTTTTAACATCCATTTGAAAAAGCTTAAAATCTTTATAAGAAGCAAATGCAAGTGTCATCCGTATGGCTTCAAGCCGTGCTACGGGTGCAAAGGTTTCTTCAAAATCGATACCTTCGATTTGAGTGTAACCTTGGGCAACTAACCTAGCTTTATTCCTAATGGCATTACCTGACTCATCCAACTTGTTCTTAAAGATCCACTTAGTACCAATTGTTGGTCTATCGTGGGGCCTAGGAATAAGGTGCCAAACTTGGTTGCGCTCGAATTGATTGAGCTCCTCTTGCATGGCTAGCAACCAATATGAGTCGGCCTCGGCTTCGAGGACGTTCTTGGGTTCAAAGTGAGAAATAAAAGCACAGTGTCCACAAAAATCATGAAGTTTAGAACGAGTAGTTACCCCTTGAGATACTTCACCTATAACAAGATCCTTGGGATGATGTGGATTGTATCTCCAATCCTTTGGAAGTTGTTGAGTAGGCTCCACTTCAATTCCTTGAATTTCATTTCCTTGAGCCTCATTTTCTTGAGCTTCATTTCCTTCATCATCCTTTGGCATGCCTTCAATAGTAGGTGAGTCCTTCAAAGTAACTCTCTCCATGTCTTCATGTAAAGAATCTATTTCTACAACATTCTTAACAAACACATTAGATTCCTCAAATTTTACATGTATTGATTCCTCAATAGTCAAAGATGACTTGTTGAAGATTATATACGCTTTACTAGTATTAGAGTAACCAGCAAAAATTGCTTCATAAGACCTTGCATCAAATTTGTCCAAATTGTCTTTTGTATTTAAAACAAAGCATTTGCATCCAAAAACCTTAAAGTATGAAACATTAGGCCTTCTAGAAAAATAGATCTCAAAAGATGTTTTTGAAGTATTTTTGCATAAGAAAACTCTATTTGATATGTAGCAAGATGTATTAACGGCCTCAGCCCATAAATAATGAGGGAGACCATATTCATTAATCATTGTCCTAGCCATCTCTTGTAATGACCGATTTTTCCGCTCAACGACTCCATTTTGTTGTGGAGTTCTAGGACAAGATAGTTCATGCTTAATTCCATGTTCTTCACAAAAAGTGATAAAGGGTAGGTTAATGAATTCACCACCTCTATCACTTCTTATTCTTAAAATAGAAGAATCTTTTTCCTTTTCAACTCTTTTCTTAAAGGCTTAAAAATATGAAAAGGCTTAATTTTTGTGCTCTAAAAAGAAAACCCAAGTAAAACGCGAGAAATCATCAACTAAAACAAATGCAAAACGATTCTCACTTAGACTTTTGGTTTGAGTAGGACCAAACAAATCCATATGGATCAACTCCAAGGGACGTGATGTCATGATATCCTTGATTGACTTGAAAGAGGACTTGGTTTGTTTCCCAAGTTGGCACGCGTCGCAAACGCGGTCCTTTTCAAAGTTCAAGTAAGGAATACCTTTCACTATTTCCTTGTTGTTTAATCTAGATAGATGGTCAAAAGAAATGTGTAATATCCCTAATTTAAAATACTATATTTTTACTTTTCTAAAGTATTTATTTTATTTTACTGGTGATATTATTATTATTTATTAACTTGAGTTACAATACAAATTATTTTAAGATAGTAAAGGCTATTTTAGCCTTATAATTATATTTAGCATTATTAAGTATTATCATTTCAATTACTAGCTAGTATTTTTCCTATTACTATGTTACTAGTATTATTATTATAATTGCTATTATTGTTAATATTGATAATGTTATTATTCTTGTTCATAGTGTATTGTTTTAGTCGTCATTATTATTAATGGTAGTATTTTTATCAAGTATTATTAGATAAGATTTTTAATGTTAATAATTTTATTAGTATTACTATTGTTGTTATTATTATTGTAACTATTATTGTTAATTATTATTATGATATTGTTAATTACTATTAGTAGTATTATTTATATCCAAGCCCAACCCATTCTCCTTTTCCTTTTATTTTCTTCTCCTTTTTATGCTAAGCCCACTTCTTAGTTTCATTCATTTTCTTCTCCTTTTCCTATTTTTCTTTAAGCCCAAAAAAAAACTAACCCCACAAGCCCACCCTCTATTTTCCTTAATATTACTTATTTCTTTTAACTAAAGCCCAATAATATATAACCCATAACTCATTACCATGACATCTTTACCCATAACCCAAAGCCCAATTCTAATCCTAATCAAATTCTATCTTATCAAATCTTCTCATAAATATTAACTACTCCTAATCTTAATCCTAACTATTAAATTAAGCAATTCAAATCTAATTGAAATTCTGATTTCTTTATCCCTAATAACCTATATATAAACCCTAAACTTCTTCTCTTTTTTTACCTCCAATCATGACCCAACTCTGCGCATCTCCTTCCTTCTTTTCTCCTCATGAACAAAAGATCTTGAAGTGCAAATTGAGGAGCATGCTAGGCGATCAAAAATCAAGTAATTTATTTTATCAAAATTTATTTGATATAAAAAGTTTATTAAAATCATGTCTATACCAAGATCTCCATGAATATTTTTATACATCAAAACTTAATCTAAAATCTAACTAAAATACATGTGAAGACCAATCAATTTATATTTACATATTTTTTAGAAGTTTTTATAAAGGATTTTCAAAAAAAACAAAAAAAAAAAGAAAAGAAAAACCCTACCCTGCTCTCGGCCTAGCTCGCAGGTCTGCACCCGGCCTGGGCGCAGACCCGTATGGGCTGGGCCATTCAAACAAAAAAAAAAAAGATTTACTCCAGACCCAGCCTGGCTTGGCCCGGGCAAGGCCGCCTGGGCTATAGCATGGGCCCAAAGGCCCTATTATATATATATATAAAAAAAAATTATAAGGCCGGACCAGACCCGGCCTGGCCTGGGCTGGCCTGGACCGGGTCTGGCCGGGCTGGGCTGCACCAGAGAGGCCCTGTTTAAAAAAAAAAAAAAAAAAAAAATAAAAACAGAGAAAATACAGGCCTGGGTCTGGCCTGGTCCAGCCTGGACTGGGCTTGGGCCTAGGCTGCAACTATATATGTATAACCAGGAAAAAGAAAAAAAAAAGGGAAGAAGAAAGAAAGAAAGGTGAATTTGCAATTAAAATAATTAGTTAAAAATATCAAAATAAAATAGAGAAAAATATAAATAATATTCTACAATACTTCTCCTTTCTAAGATAAAAATTTTAGAGTAATACCAATATAAATTAATTCAAATCATCCACTTTAAAAACCATTATTCCTTAATGTTAAATCTAGAACCGTTAAATATTTTAATGATTTAAAACCTATTAAAAATCCAACAAAAATTAGAAATTGGTTTAAATTAAACCTACTAAATTCATTAAGCCTAAAGAATCATATTTCTCACTCCCAAACTAATTAATCAAGATTAAATAAATAAAAGATTCTAACAATTCCTATTGAAATAATTCATGTAGATTTATCAAGGCCTTATAATTTCAGTGCTCTGGACTTGGGATGGATCTTAGGTGAGTGTCACTTCTTTGATTAATTTTATTAAATTTTATTGTGAGTGTTTCACTTATTTGTTTTGTAAGTGTTTCTCTTCTTTGTTTTGTGAGTGTTCTCCTTCTTCTTTAAGTAAATAAGAATTTTGTGAGTGTCACTTCTTTGTTTAATTTTATTAAATTTCATTTTGTGAGTGTTTCACTTATTTGTTTTGTAAATGTTTCTCTTCTTTATTTTGTGAGTGTTCGTTCTTGTGTATTTACCTATTACACTTATCATTTCATGTGACTTCCTTTTATGTTTTACCAGTTTGATTTCTTGTACTACATCGTGAGACACCTATGATTGCTCACTTTAATTACATAGCTGATATGAGCTTGTATTAGCGTTATTTCATGTGTTGGTAGTTATCGTTGTTGGCTTAGGCTTAGTTTTGATACATCTTAGACTGTTACTTGACTCGGCTTGATCTTGATGTTGATATAGTTTATGTTTGAAAGATTTGATATTCATGTATTTGGAGATTATTTCTGACTGGAACTCTTTTAGAATTTGTGGACAAGTATATATGACGTTTTCACTGATATGAGACAGTTTAGAGATACCCGGATAATATATCAGATGTGATTTGATGTTAGACATTTTTGGACTTGATGTTTTATCACCAGGATATTATATATTCTTGTTAGTTCTTACTAGTTGTTTATTATTCTGGATTCGGAGTTAGTTGCGAGGAAAGTTGGACCGTGATTTGGATTGATCTTGAATTGGAGTTAATCTAGAATTTTCATTCTTTATATTGGATCTTGAACTCATTAAGATAGGTGTGACGTAGCTGAATTTATAGTTGAGTATTTGAGATTTATTTATATGTTGTTTGAGGATGATTCCCTTACTTTGTTGTGATTTCAGTATCTGTTGACTTATTGATCTCGAGGATAACCATGCGCTTCATGTTTAGTTACTGATCAATTCAGTTAGGGAGATAAAGTTATTATGAGAGTGATTTCATTGATATCGGTGATTATGTTACATGTTCGGAGTTTTATGACAGCTATTGATTGATCTGATTTATTGATGACTTAGAGGATGGATATATCGATGACTTTGAGGATATGAGTTGATTATATACATTGCCCGGATTATTTTATTCATGACAGTAGATCATTACCCATCTTGAAATCTTGATTTACCTGAGAAACTTGACTGACTATACTTGGTATCTACCTGATAACTATCATGTCCATGTTACCATTAATTGCTGGGAAAAATATTATTACACGGTAACAACACCCGCATGTTATACTTGTTACATATTCCTGTTATACCGGTATCCTGTTCATTGATATTATATATTCCTGTTATACCGGTATCCTGATTACATGTTGATATTGTTACCGTGACTACTACCGAGTTATCCCAGTGATTTAAGTAACATGCACATTAAATAATCATGATAAACTAATAACATGCTATTAAACAACTTACACTGGGATTGGGGAGATTGATGGAGGAGACAGCGTCTGTATTTTGGGTGGACCTAGGATTTAGGTTGCGCATCCGAAAGAGGGTTCCACTGCAGGGTTCCCGTGGGGTGACTGGCACCCCGTCCTGTTCCTGTTATACATGTTATACATGTACCTGTTCTTGTTTACATGTTCCTGACTACCTTGCGGTAGGTCCTGGTTCAGCACCAGGAGTCTGGGCCGTGGTCCCGGGTATGCACGGGACCCACCTAAAGCATGGACAATGTCTCCAACCGATCAGTTTCAATAACTTAGGACTCTGATTGACATGTGTAGTAGGCGTAGTATGGGATGCGTCTATTACATGTGACAATTGGTGTTCGCTGACATAATTAATAATAATAAACTGTTAATGTATTATGACTAACTGTGATCACCTGACTGTATATACATGTATAAACTATGATAGATATAGGATTGTACACCAGACTAGTGACATACGCTAGGTTATACCTTCAGATATCAGTTGCTTGTTTACAGTTGTGATAGTTGACTTTTATCTTCATTCTTGTTGTTATGCAGTTATCCTTTAGTTATCTATTTATCATGTTATTTAGTTATCTTCTGTCTGTGGTTTATCTGGTTATTATTCTGTGCACATTGTTTATATGCACGAGCTCTCCCCTTTACACACACACACTCACCAGGTCGCTTTCTGACAACCCTGGATTTGCACGTCCAGGTATTGGACGCTTTATTTCTATTGTGCAGGTGTTCAATGAGACTGTATGCTTCGCGAAGAGCTGGAACTTCTCCCTATTCGATTTCGGTATTCTTATCTTTCTTGTCTTCATATTATTTCCTGATTCTCGTTATATTAGATTCATTTGTTATTCCATTTCTTTATTCATATGATATCATGCGTGGATGCTTATATGTATTATTGCAGTTGTTATTGACTCATTATAGTATAAATTTATAGCTTGTTTCGGGTTACTTAAGGCTTAGCGTATATACGTGAGGTATTTTCTTTGCGTATATGCGTCGCCGACTCGTGTCGCGTCTCCGCTCCAGCGTATTTTGGGAAGCGGGGCGTGACAAAATGTGGCCTAATCTTCTATGCCACAACCAAGAGTCATCATCGAGGGCTTTCAAACAAGTAGCATTGCAAGACATATTAGACATATCAATCATGTATACATTGCTTTCACGAAAATCGGAAAATATACATGTGTTAGATTGTCTATCAATAACTCTACAAGCTATGTTATCAAAAACAACATCAAAACCTTTGTCACAAAGTTGACTAACACTCAAGAGTTATGCTTGAGGCCATCAACTAAAATAACATTTTCTATTAAAGGGGATGTACCAAGTTTAACATTACCAATACCGATGATTTTTCCCTTGGCATCATCTCCGAAGGTGACGGTGCCACCTTCATGGTATCTTGATAGGGTTGCAAAGTTGTTGATATCCCAAGTCATGTGCCTTGAGCAACCACTATCAAGATACCACAATCCTTTACGTCGTTGGGCCTTAGAAGGTACCTACATCATTTAACAAATTTGTTGACTTTGGTACCCAAATTTTCTTGGGTCCTTGAAAGTTAGTGTTCCGAACCCAAACATTATGATGAGATGCATTGAGTCTATCATAACAAAACTTAACTAAGTGACCTTTACGGCCACAATATGTGCATGAAAATATTTTATCATACATGTATGCATGATGTGTGTGTGGAGTGTGGGCATGTTTAGGGGGTTTGGCATGATGTAAAGGTTGTGATTTATGAACATGAGCATGAATAGCATGTGAATGTTTCTTAGGGGCTTGTTTCTTAGGAAACATAGCCTCAAGTCTATTCTTATCAAATTCACACTTTTTCATAACTACTCCTAATGAATCAATTTTCTCTTTTAGCATAGAAATTTCATTTTCATTAACTTGTGGAAACTTACCTTTGCAAGAAATCTTATAGTTATCAAAATCTTTTTGTGTAGAAACAAGAGTAGAAAGTAATTCATCTTTTTCTTTAGCAAAAGTGAAAACTTGGTGATTTAGAGACTCATTTTCCTTTTTCATTTTCAAATATTTCTTTTTAAGAAAATCATAATTATGTAAGAGTTCTTCAAATGCTTCTCCTAATTCATCCATGAAAAGCTCACAATCAAAAGAAGTGTCGGGAGTTACCTTGCTTGTGCTTTCATTTGCCATGAAGTACATGTTGGCGGTGTCAACTTCCTCCTCGGATTCACTTTCAGAATCCAAAGTAGCCTTTAATGCTTTCTTCTTGTATGGCTTCTTAGAGGTGGAGGGCTTAACTTTATTCGGGCATTCCGCAACAATATGACCCGGTCTTTGGCAATTGAAGTAAATAATTTTCTTCTCTTCTTTGCCTTGCCATCTCCTTCTATTTTGAAACTTTGCCTTGTTATACATTCTCCGAACATTCTTTACAAGAAGTGAAAGTTCTTCATCATCTTCTTCCTCATCGTCTTCGTCGGAGTATTGGAATGACTCTTGAAGGTAATAGTTTTCTTCTTGGTGGGAGCCATTTCTTCTCTTGCTTTTCTCTCCATCTCATGGGTCTTGAGGTTCCCAATGAGACCTATAAGCTCCATCTCCTCCTTGTCATTGAGTTCCTTCAAGGTAGTGGCTTTGACTTCCCAAGAAGGAGGAAGAGCCCGGATGATCTTCCTTACTCTTTGGTCGTTGTCAATAGCATCACCTAGAGAAGAGAGTCCATTAGTAATCTTTGTAAATCTTGTAACCATATCATCTATGGTTTCATTTTCTTGCATAGAGAAATTTTCATATTGGGAACGAAGAAGGTCTATTTTAGCCCTCTTAACTTGTGAAGTCCCCTCATGAGTGACAAGCAAGTGAGTCCAAATTTCATGTGCGGATTTGCAATGAATAACTCTAGAGATATCATCATCATTAAGGGCTTGAAGCAAAGCATAATGAGCCCTAGCATTAGCATCAAATTCTTTAGTCTCAATTTCGGACCAAGTGGCCTCATCACCGGTGGGTGCACTAAATGGTTTGGTCACCGCCTTTGCAACCCGGCTTCCTAGGGATTGTAAAAATACGGTCATCTTAACTTTTCATATGGGAAAGTTAAGACCATCAAACTTTGGTGGGGTCTTAATTCCTTCGGCCATTTTTACTAAGTGAATGAGTATGAAAAAAGAATGTTATGATTAGCAATAAAGGATCTCTCTAAGGTTGTTAAGCCAAGAGCCTAGAGACCAAAGCTCTGATACCAATTGAAAAACACCTAGAGAGGGGGTGAATATGTGTAAATGCTAATCTAAAGATCTTTTTAAAACAAGTATGAGAATATGATGCGACGATCGCTCAAAACAAGACTAGAAGCCGAATACCCGGTGAAGGGCTCTGAACTCCTTCCTCGTGATTCCTCTAGATAAGAGTTTGAGGTGCGTATTACAATCTTGTTGTATGAGTATTGATCGACAATAGAGCAAGGAATGAATTGGAAGGAATAATGAAGTGCACACAAGATATATCACAAGCTATAAATGAAAAGCAATATCACAAGCAAGAATTGAAGAGCAATAAAGAGCAATAAGAAAAGAAATCGCAAACACAAAGTATTTGTTTCGAGGTTCGAGCCACCGCTCTACTCCCCGCCTTCACCGTCGTGAAGGGTTTTCACTATCCACCGAGGAACTTTACAAAGGTCTACCGAAGACCGGAGTACCGAACTCCACCAATTACAATCCTCTACTAAAGAGGAATCTCAACAAGAAAGAACAAGTAGCCAAGTGATCACCAAAAGGATCACAAACTTCTCTTTACAACTTCCTTATAGAATGAGGAGGAAATTTTTGGCTCAAGAAGTGTAGTGAGAAAAACAAACGCAGTTGTAAATGAAAATTGCTTGAAAACACAACTAAAAAATAATAGCAAAAAATGCACTAGAGAATTGAGAGCTTTTGAAACTTTTTCTTTCTTTTGAAAACTTGAAAACTAGGTATATTTATTGTATTTTTGCAAGAGACCAATCCCTTCTATTTATAGGGAGTGGAGGGGATCAAAACATAATTAAATTAAGTTTATTAGGTCTAAATTATCTGCCACACAAAAGTAACAAAATCAGAAATACATGAAAGGGGAAAGAGCCGTTGGACAGCAGGGACGGCTGTCGATCGACCGGCCCGGTCGACCGACAGTCCAATTAGCAGATAGCCGTTGGACTCGGTCGACCGGCCACAAAGGGAAAATTTCGTTTTGAACTGTCGGTCAACCGGCCCGGTCGACCGACAAAAACCCGAGAGCAAAGTGGTTCTAGTCGGTCGACCGGTCGGTCGACCGACAGACGTGCACAACCGTGCACGTCCTGGACACATGGCGCGGTCGACCGGCCTGGCCTGGAATAGGTCCGGTCAACCGGCCCGGTCGACCGCCAGGCCTGAAACAGATTTTGAAATAGGGATTTTTCTAGACTTTGGAAAATTTTCAAATTAATTTTGTAGGGATATATGGCTAAGTATCATGCTGAAAAGATAGGTATACATGATATAAACATGATATAAAATTTGTAAAAATTTGAGTCATGTATAGAAATCAAAGCATGAACTTAAATCAAAAGCCAAAAATAAAAACGGTATTTTTGAGAGTGTGTGTGTGTTCTTGAGCCAATTTATCACAACCTCAAACTTTAACAAACTAACTCTTACATAGGTTCTAGGCGACTACAAAGTCTTCAAGTGAGCTTCTCCATGAGATCTTGCATAGCTTGATTTTTGAACCCAAAGTGAATCGACTTGAGTCAAAACAACCTTCCTTTAGGGAAGAACACTCCATGAATCCTTAGAACCCTGAAACACATTTAAACAATAAAGATGATTAGTACAAATAACTATATATATATTTTAATCATTAAAACTCAATAAAACGGGTGATTGTAACCTTGGGCCAACAATTCTAGTTTTGATGTTTTTAAGGAATTTTGTATTTGAATTTGATTGCCTATTTCCATGACTTGTCTTTCACAAAATTTGTACACTCATATTCTTGATGTTTTCTCATGATTTTGTTTTCATGAGTATTATATGTGCTATATAGATTTTGAGTGACGTTGGTTTAGTGATTTTCATGTTTTATGGAATATAATTTTGTTTTATTCCTTACTTGAAGGATTTCGTACTAGTTTTCAAATTTTTCTTAAAACTAGTTCGTATTCTTCATTATGGTAGAGCTTTTCAAACATACTATATTTTCAAACCTATTTTTGAAAACCCTTACCCATCCAGGGGCGGTTGGTTGGGCGATCATGCCTTGTATGCTTATTATTGAAAATCCTTTTAAACATGTGCATGAAATAGGTGGTAGATAATATGAGTTATACACTTGATCTTATTATGTTTTCAATTGGTATCATTGAATTTTTTCAATTGGTATCACTATTGACATTCCTTTTTGTATACTCATATATGTTTTTATATATGTATGCTTACACTTCAAATAGTATCAATTTCGATTGGTATTCAATTTTTCATACATATATATATATATATATATGCTTTATTTGTGCTTATTATATCTCTATATCTTTGAGCACAAATTTTGGTTATGCTAAGCTTGATTTCTTCAATGACTAATATATTTCAATTGATTATGTTTCAATTGGTATCTTATACAAGCTTATGTATTATTTTATTTGGTATTTAATAAAAGGGAGAAAATTCATATTTTACCTTTCAATTGCTTTTGTTATTTTACTCTCACACTTTATTTTGAAAAATGATTGGAAAAGGATATTGATTATTTTTGGTATCATATGCTTTTAATGAAAAATTACTTTCAATTGGTACTAATCTTTACAAATTGGTATCAAGATTACCTATAAGTTTACTTACAATAAAGAAAACAATAAAACAATGTTAACAATTGGTATGTTTTATTGATATCAAAATTTTTGGTTGAATTGCTCAAATGATTTATTTACTTACAATTGGTATTTAATTGGTATTTACTTACAATTGGTATCAATTGGTATTGAAATCTATATTAAAAACATTTGTTTTATGTACCTTCAATTGGTATATTTCATTGATATCATGATGCACTAAATTGATATATTTTTTTCTTACAATTGGTATCATAACGTTTTTGATTTGATTTCAAACCTTATTGATTTTTTTGTTTAAGACAAAAAGGGGAAGAACATTGTTTTCTTTGACCCCTTTGTTGATGATTGATAGAAAGGGGGAGAAGTATTTGCGTTTATATGCATGTTTATTGTTTCATATTGATATTGAGTTTATACATCTTACAATAAACAATAATATATGATAAAAATGATTTTTGAGAGTGAGAAAAAGGATTTTGAGAGTTTAAACAAAAAGAGGGAGAAGGTTTTTGAAACATATGTTTGATTTATGCATGTTTCTCTCTCCTAGTTGATGCATACTTTTGTTTAGTATCATGTGCTTCATTGAATATCTTATTTTTTATTGCTATGCATGAGTTAAGGGGGAGCTTCCTTGAAGCTTAACTTTAATCCATGCATATATAACTCCATGAGTTTTGTCATCATCAAAAAGGGGAAGATTGTTGGCCCAGAGGCCTTTCACTCTAGTTTTGATGATGATTAACTCATGTAGTTATAGTTTACTAATAATCTTGTGATGTTTAGTTTCAGATATTTAACCAAGATATTAGTAGGTGATTAGCTTCAACAAAGGTGTATTGGAGCTTTCACATGGTGATTCAAGAGCCCGAGCGTCAAAGTTCATACCCTAGCACTCGTTGGAGTCAAGCTCGGTGGATCACGTTTGGATCGAGTCGACTTGGAGATGGCGCTCTACAAGAAGACTTCGGTACCTTATTTAGTTTATAGTTTGTTTTAGATCCATTGTTAAAGATTAGATAGTATGATATGCTCAAGTTCACAACACACACACTTGTTTCTAGTTTCATGTTTATTGGTTTTCGGTTTTTGGTTTAACCGATCTTGGTTTTCATGAATAGATAGAATCAAAACAAGTTTACATGGTTTAATGTATATTAGATTTGTTCTATATACATGTATGCTTCATATCTTAGACAAACTTATTTTGATATGCCTATTTTTGTGTTTGGAGTTTTGTGTTTTAACAAAACATATTTTCGGATTTAATATCAAAAATATTGATATATATCTTTATATGTATATTGGATTATATCCATATACTATATGTCTAAATGTTGTTTTTATATCATGTTTTTATATTTGGATGAGTTTTGGACAAAACGATTTTCCATTTCAAAAATTCTAAGTTTTTGAAAATACGAGTTTTGATTTTTGGCAAAATTTCTAAGTTACAAAAATAGTTCAACTTGTTTGTAACATGTCTTGATTTCACTCAAACATGTTTGATTTTCAAAGTATTATACTGAAACTATTTTTGTGAATTTTTAGAAATATTATGGGATTTATTTGGTAATTAAAAACCCAGTTTTCAAATCCCTTAAGCAGCCCTGCCAGGTCTGTCGGTCGACCGGGCCGGTTGACCGGACCCAGAGTCGGTCGACCGGATCGATCGATTGACGTGCACAAGAATGTGCACGCTGACCTGCCACTTGGGCCGGTCGACTGAGCGGTCGACTGACTGCAAGTACCCGACTCTCGGGTGGGGGCGGTCGACTGGACGGTCGACCGTGAGGCTTGGCACGGTCGACCAAGCGGTCGACCGGCCAGAGAGCAAGTGCTCTCTGGAATTGGCACGGTCGACCGGGCGGTCGACTAGCAGGCTCAACGGTCAAATTTTTGACCGTTGGCCGGTCGACCGTCCGGTCGACTGGAAGGCCATTCTGGGCCTAGTCAGCTGACAACAGCTAGTTTTTCAAAGGGCCTATATATACCCCATTTGAGGGCTGTTTTGGGTAAGGTTTTTAGAGAGAAAAATTTCAGATCTTTTCAAGTGTTTTCAGCAAAAAGTTTTTGGGTTAAAATTCCTATTCTCTATTTATTTTTAAAGTGTTTGTTATTTCAAAGAAAATAATCTTTTGGGAATTTGTTTTTGGTCTAAAAATTCTATATCTATTTGAAGATTTTTCCAAGTGATTTTCTTTGTTCAAAACACTTTGTTTTCCACACTTGAGCCATATCTTGTTATCCTATCTATAGGATCTTTATTTTGTGAGAATATTAGTTTGTGGTTGTGGAAACCACCAAGTTGTAAACCCTCCTACTTTGTGTTATTCCTCTTGTGTAGAGGTTGATTTTGGAGTGGTGGCTTTGTGTCCTATCCCTCTTAGTGAAGAGGTGGATTGTGTTGTTAGTGGCTTTGTGCCTATCCCTCATTTGTGAGGTTGATTTTGTTGGCTTTGTGCCTAGCCTCTAAGTGAAGAGGTTGTGTTTGTAATTGAGAGAGGAGTTGTGTACTCCCAGTTGTATTGCCCCAAATCCTCAGTGGAGGTTCCCTGTGTGAGAGTCCTATGTGGACAAGTTAGTAGAAATCCTTCTGTGTGAAGGCGGAGACGTAAAGCTGGGTGCTCGAACCTCGAAACATATCCGTGTGTTAGCGATTGATCCATTGACTCTCTAACTCTCTCTTTACTTTGTGCCTTGCATCATTTCATATGCTCATTCATTATATGCTAGGCTTGTTTGTGTGTGCCTCACTTGTGCTTAACCAGAGAGCTTCATATAGCGTCTCAACTCTTAGTCAGAGGAATCAAGAGGAGTTAGTCCAGAGCCCTTCACCGGGAATTCGACTACACTAGTTGGTTGCATTAAGTGTTGTTGCAATTAAGTTTTTAATTTTCGCATTTTGTTCATTAGATTAGCCGTACAACTATTCACCCCCCTCTAGGTGTACTTTCAAGGGGTCCTTTATATATGCCCCAAAGAAAAGAGCCGTTGGCAGCCTGAAAGGTCAAAATTGACCTTCCGGTCGACCGGCCGGTCGACCGGCCCAACGGTCATATTTTTAACCGTTGTGCTTCCGGTCGACCGGGCACAACCTGTCGGTCGACCAGTCCTACCTGAGACATGGATAGTTTCAGTCTGGTCGACCGACCTTATAGGCTGGCCATGTGCATGTCCTCGTGCACATCGGTCAACCGGTCCGGTCTACCGACCTCTGGTCCGGTCGACTGCCAGCTGGTTCTGGCAGGGATTAAGGGTATGAAAATTTTGTCAATTTAATTTCAATAAAATCTCATAAATTCTCATAAATTTCACAAAAATAAGTTCTTATAAATATTTGAAAAACTAATATGTGACTAATATTCAACACATTTTATAAACATTTTGAAATATTTTTGTGATATAAAATTAGGCTTAAACACAAAAAATCGTATTTTCTAAAACTTGGATTTTAAAATGAAAAACCATTTTCTCCAAAACTTATATTGGATACAAAAACAAGATATTTAAACTATATTTGAAGTATAGAGTGTATGAATAGAATCCAATACACATATAAGATATATATCTATGTTTTTGATATAAAATCCAAAACCAGTTAAACCAAAACTAATAAACTTATTGAACTTGTGTGCGTATGTGAACTTGAGCATATCAACACTAGTCTATCTTACACAAGATCTAAACATAACTAAACTAAACACAAACTGAAGTCTTCTTGTAGAACTCCTTCTCTAAGCCGACTCGATCCATACACGATCCAATGAGCTTGATTCCAACGGAGTGCTAGATTCGATCTTGACGGGCGAGCTCTTGAATCTATATGTGTTAGCTCCAGAACTTCTTTTTTGAAGCTAAGCACCTACTAACATCTTGATCAATAACTGAAACTATATAAACACAAGATTATTAGTACTATAAGTACATAGTTAATCATCATCAAAACTAGAGTAATGGGCATTTGGGCCAACATATCTTTCTTTCTTTATTCGGTTCTGTTGTTTTTTCCCCCATAGACCATTTAATATTAGTCACTGAATATGGTTTTCTAGTGGGCCCACGAAACGGGTCCCATTCGCCCTTCATGGCAACCGAACATGTCCATATTTGAATGTAAATTACAGTTTTTTAAGACTCTTGTTTCAGTCTGTGGTCGGATAGAGTCATATACCATGGTTTCGAAAAAAAAATGAGATTGGACTGGACATCCATAAACTATAATGTTCCCTAAGCCATGAATTATGACAGCTCAAAACACATTGTAAGGGCCTCCTTGATTTAGAGAACATGAAAAACTATAGTTTCAGCTTCCTATCCTAAACTCTGGAGTTGATGATAACCAAACAGATCATAAAGAATAAAAGGGAATTGAATGACAATGCATATTCAATATCTGGTATGGAGGATGACCAACTTTATTTTCCTCACAGGTATTCCACGGGATTCTGTAGGAACCACAGAGTTCCTGTGGCTGTCTCTTCACTTCCTCATCATGTTTCTTTATTTTGATCTCTTTATACAAGGACTCAGCATCCCAGCAGATGGTTTAGGTTGCTCCTGTTATAATCGAATATACAAGTTGCACAATATAAAGGTCGACGAGTTGGTAACCATTTATTCTTTCATCTTTCTACATTTCATTAGTGTAAATTCTCATCCTCCCACCACATCTTCTTCTTGGAAAGCAGGTGCAAGTTGTGAGCAAGTTGTCTCATCAATGTCCTTTCACTTGTTTCTGCAGCTTCAGACTCTTAACACATGACTAAGTCAAACAGACAGTTTCCTGCTTCAAATAAGAGTTCGGTTCTACCCTCAACTCACCTTTTCCCTTCTATTATCCCAGTATTCTGCAGGCTTAAAATTTTTATTTTATCTAATTGTTTGATTGGACATGTTTAACATACACTCCATCTTTATATTTACGATAATGCACAGATGAGTTGTATGGTTAGTTCTGTAATCTTGTAAGTTAGTTCTGTAATCATGTAAGTTCTTGGTTTTCCCATTTCTTATGTTAATGATGCCAATAAATCGAAGTTAGCAATATAAAGGTATTTTTTAGATAAACAACAACAAAAACTTTATACCAAATTCTTGGAGTCAGCAACATCAATCTTTTTTTTCCATTCAACTTTTTTAAGGCTCAGTTACCAGAAGCAGTAGTATATCCTTCTTAACTGCTTCAATCCAAGTTTGTTTAGGCATCCCTCACTCCATTAACCATGATCCAATCACCCTTTCTGATTGGTGCACTTATTGGCTTATGTTGCACATGCCTAAACCATCTCAATTAATTCTCTCTATTTTATCCTTAATAGGAGCAACCCCTAACTTCTCCCTGATACTCTTATTTCTTATCCTATCTTTACTTTATTGCCACTCATCCATCTCGCTACACTCATTTTTTTGGATATATTAATTTGTAACTGCCCAACATTTTGAACCAGAGAGCATAGTAAGACTATCCATTCTACAAGTTTTTTTTTTCACTCAATTTCACGTGTCCTACTACCGCATAAAGCCCAAGCATTTCACTTGAACCATTGTGCTTCGATTCTATGAATCACATCTTCGATTTACTGTCTTGATAAATGATTTGTTCCAAATAGTGAAGATGAGAAATTGAGGTACTTATTATTTAGCAATTACACTCATTCCTCTCGCCAGTTCATTCTTAATGGTAAATTTCATATCTGATATCTAATTTCTGAATGATACCTACTGGGTCAGAATCTGTGATAACACAAAATATACTGAATTTCTTTATATGGAGGAAGATTACAATATTAAAGGGACTCTCCGCCTATGCACCGGCGCTACTGAAACAAAATTTATGATCATTAGGGACTCAAAATTAAAATAAAAAGGGAATTGTTATCATATAAAGGGAGAGCAGGGAGAGCAAGAGAGGAAGTCCTCCCGACCTTCAGGAATAAAAACAAATGGCTTCTTAAACCCCGACAACACCCCCCCCCCCCCCCCCTTTCAAGAAAAAAAACCATCACCACAAAAAACAACCGACACCCAGCCTGCCCTGTTTGGTTGCACAGAACTACTTATATTGATTCTAATAACCTGCACCATTTTCATCAAGTGGTTGATTAGTTTATCAGTCCACTAAAACAGGTGCAAACTAACCATAAACTTCAATAATTATTTTGAACTAGGAAATTTGTTGCTCTTATTGCTTCTTTTTTTCTGTTCCGTTTTGCATAGAAACATGGTACAATGAATGCCCAAGAATAGGCATCATGCATTAAGTCCACCAAGGCAACAAGTCATTTTTAAAACTAAGCTCCACATCCAAGGCTCCATCCCAATCCTGGAAAACCTAGCAGGTGCTGGATTTCAATGTGCTGGGCATCTGAGACTCGTAAACCATGTGAGGTGAGCGCCATGAAACAATTTCCTCCAGGTTTAATGAATGTGAAGCTTGTTGTTGCCTCCGTTAACTCCCTCTTCTCTCTATGTATAATTATAATCCTCGACAGTGATAATAGTAGGAAAACAAATGTTTTGTGTGTGTGTGTGTCTGGTTTGGAAGGTTCTTCACGAAACACAAAAAACTATGGCATGTGAGTCAAGTTACCAAAGCAATGAATTTGAGAAACATATTCATTGACAATAATGCAACCAAATTAAAGTGACCAAATAGTCCACAGCATGCTTTCCCAATTATATGCATTAAAGACTTCCTTTGTTGTCAATTTATTTTCAACTTTAAGATTTTATCATGTAATCATCAGGCAACATAAATGTACATTTATGTAGTAAATTAAATTAGATCGATTTGCAAAATTATGACAAACTACAAAGAAAATTGAGACACTAGGTACAGCTTACCCCATCCTTTTCTATCAGACGCATCACGACATTCTACGCTGAACCGAGAAGAATGATCCTTGTTTTGTCCACCAATGGTTTCGAGTTGAGTATCAGCAAGAGAAGGACTGATTTCTACTGAACTATGGATGATAAAAGATCAAATTAGCACAGAATATTGTTCATCAATCTCATGCAAAAAGAGACCAGAAAAACTAAAAAGATCAAATTGTTTCAGAAAATGTAAATGGGAAACTATGTAAAATAAAACTGAAATAAATATGTTTACAAAAAATACGTTATATTAGCCTTAGAAAAAAGATGTCATTTAATACATGGGGTGGCCCACCATGGAGTTCTCATGAAGCTTAATTTGAGAATCATCCTCAAAAGAATCATTTCCCAATATATATGCAAACAATAAGCACTCTTAGTATATTTATTACTTTGGCAAATTATTTCTGCCTGTTTATGTTGCCATTGGGGAGAAAAAATGATGCCTATGTAAGCCATCAAATGTGAGCAAAGTAAAGCATATTAAAGAAAAGATAATGACATACATGTAACTCATACTGTTATATACTTTTGGATGCGTTTCCAAAATGTAATCCATTATATACTTTGCACAGTTACCAGAACCACCCCCAATTTCATAAATCTGAAAGAATAAAGAAGGAGATATAAGTTAACATAAATCATTCACAAATAGTAGAGATAATAACAAAATTCATAGTATGGATAAACATATGAAGCATAATCTGACAGCACATAGTCCATCCCATTTCCATCAAAGATAATAGGGGTGTAAGAAAATGAAGCTCAAAAGGACCACTGGAAGAGAACAAATTTGGGCTAATACTATGAATCATGTCACAGTCAATCTGAAATATCAATTTTTACCAAACTAGTGAAGCAGATCCTGCAAGTGTAATTTGTGCACAATAAATCATACAAAGAGCGATGATAAATCTTTTTATCAGTTTATTTCACTTTCATGTTAATACATGGAAGATGTTATACAGCAAATGTCCAAAGGCTTATGAGAATAGGCAGGGGATGCAATCTACATTTTAAGTTTCCTTGGCCCCGAACCACATTAACAAAATGCTTCAAAATTTTTATTATTTTGTGTAGATTCAAGTCAACTACTTACAGCCAAATAAAGGTAGCCATTTTCCCACTAAGAAAAAGTCTGTTGCTTATCTAACAAACTGATCATGCACAACTCCAATGGGTGATCCACACCATCCATTGTGATCTGCATTTCTAACTCATTCATGTAAGGTTGCAAATGAATAGTTGTTTAATCCAAGACAGGAAGGAACCATTTCATGTATGGATTAGAAGTCTCTGAGACGCATTTTTTTATACACACACATCCATGACATGTAGATCAAATTGAAAGGGTTATACGACTGATTGGGGTGTCCCACAAAGTACTTTGGTGTGTGAGAACAAACTTTAACTTTCTTCCTACAGAACAATGAACAGGTTCCCAAAATATAATCTATTTAAATATGCCTTTGGGAAAATGAATAGTGAGATAATCAAATGTGTTTACTGCATATAATATGTAGAAGTCAATAAGGAAATAAAATTAAGAAACCAATTCAAAATTTGTTCTGCATGAATGGAGCATTTAGATAATTTCCGTCCAAAGATAGGACAGAGAAGTGATGATAAAAATGACTTAACAGCTAAACAATATCAAAATTGTGAATAATGAAAAATATGAACCAATACAAACAAAGAAGATATCACATCAGTAACTTTACTTAATTTCGAGCCATTACAAATGATGATGTACTCCTTCATGCCTGCTAGAATATACAAGTTTTATTCTCAACTCTCACTACAACTTTGGAGTTTTGGTATAGTGGAAAGGGCCTTAATATGGTATCAGAGCACTCTATTCAATTCTCAACGGGCGCTCGTATAAAAGCGGATTAAAAAATATATATCGCTATACATAAGTATTACTCATAACTCTCACCACAACTTTAGAGTTTTGGTGTAATGAAGGGACCCTAATAATGCCTATACACATACATACATGAAGAAATCTTGAAGCGGAGATACATTAACACAAACGAGATCATGTATGCAAAACTAGAGATAATATAATGTCATTGCAAACAAAAAAAATGGGAGAATTAAAGAGCTGCAATCCAATACTGTCACACAAACTGGAGCTCCAAACTAGGTGATTTTCTCACCCAGCTTTTAACTTTCCACATTCCCACCACCAAGATGCTAAAGTCTTGACTCTTAAGTCGGGACCGCTTTGACCACTGCATGTTGTCTAAACCCCCCCCCCCCCCCCCAAAAAAAAAAAAAAAAAAAAAACCAACACCACCACCGCCACAAAAAAAAGCCACAAAAAACAGAATGGATCTCGAGGTTAATTGAACACCACAAAAACCTGAGCTTGTTTTCACTTAAATATCCACATCCCATTGGGATCTCATAAAGGCTTAACACTCTACACCTTCCCCATATAATGTCCCTAACTTTTAGCATGCCGTTTACCTAAGAAAATCATAATTTAAGTAACAAAAAAAAACATATTTCTTCCTAGTATTGCCTTTGCCTTATAAAGACTGGTTGCCTCATCAATTTCCTCAACTCCACTTTGCTTCACACCCTGTTCTCTCGGTCAGTAGGATACAAGAGAATGGTATATGAAACTAGGCGGGTAAGGAGAGGGGTTTATCTAGCGGGGGGGGGAGAGAGAGACTTCTATTGTGTAAAAGCACCAGCCTCCATGGACATGCAAAAAGAGATTTCTGATATAAATTTTAATATTGCCCTTTTGGGAGTGATAAGGGGAGATATTGATATATTCATCATATTCGAGACCTTTTCTCATCCAAATGGGATGAGCTCGGAACTCATGGGCACAATACCTTATCCAAAAGTCACCACAAAAAAATTGACAAAATTTATGACTAGCTATCAAACTTAACATCAACCATCAACTTGATGTCATATTCCTGAATATTCCTGGTCGATAAAACTGTGGAAAAGCGACAACCTCGCAAGAGATTGAGCCAAGAATCAATCGACAAGGGAGCAAGTATAAAATTGAAAGGAACAAACAGTGAACAAAAAAACATATAAATCAACTTAATGAAGCCCACTTGTTCTAGGTTTCATTACTTTTTAATTATTGACTCTATTTAGTTTGTATAAAAATTTTACACCCTCCTGAGCAATAATGTCCAAATTGTTACCAAACCTCAGATTCTCCATAAGCGACAAGAAGAAATTTTTCCTCCTGTTCATCTTTACCTTGGCATGGAAGAACTTGGAATTGCGGTCCCCTTCTGCTAGCCATTTCACCTTGGATTTCTACTTAAGGAACTTTTCCTGTTTGAGAGAAGAGTCCATGTAGGCTTTCCAGGCGTCCGTCAGCTCCTTCCACTTGTCCTCGTTCCAATCAACCTGCAGGTCCCTCTCTAAAGCGTCCATCTTGGAAAGAAACTGGTTGTGTCTCAGGTTCACATCACCAAACACATTCCAATTCCACCATTTGAAATGTTGCTTGATATTCCTAATCCTAATGCTGAGATTCTCCAGGGCAGAAGAACTGAAACTACCCGTCAAAAAGTCCCTAACAAACAACAAGAAGTCGGGATGTGTGGTCCACAAAGACTGAAACCTGAAAGAAAAGAGAGGGCCCGGATCTGGCAGACTCAGACTCACACACCAGCATGGGGGAGTGGTCTGAATGCACTCTGGTCGGATAAGTCACCCTTGAGTCAAAGGCATGCAGATAGGCTGTGTTGCACAAGCACCTGTCTAACCGCTTGTAGATCCTCCTAACACCCTCTTGACCGTTGCACCAAGTCAGATGATCAGCATTGTGGTTCATTTCAAGTAAACCGGCTGAGTCGACAGCGTCCTAAAACTGTAAAATCCTCGAGAGCTGCTACAAAGAGAATAAATAGTTCGAGAACAAAGTTGAAGATTTTAAGAAAAAAGCAAAAGGCGGGGGACCGTTAGCAAATTAACGTGAAGAAGATATGGATTCATCCGGTTCGGAGTCATCATCGGAGGATGAAAGCAATGAAATGGAGCTCAATTTAAGTAGTAATGACGCGTTCGATTCATAGGACTCGGAACCGGAGTTTTTGGAGGATTGAGAAAGAGATATCGTCTGAGTCACCTGCACCTTATGAAAATTAATTGCTTTTGAACTTGATTTTAAAATGTGTTTAAGAACTATATTGAATTATTGTTGTATAACTGTGTTGTTTGAACTTTAAACTATTGGAAATATTGGCTTGATCTTTCTTAGAATTATTGCTTTCTATTGTCTTTTTTATTGAAAGTATTGTTTTTTATTATTTATTTAGATAGTTTTAATCTTTTCTGTACATTAACTTAAATATTGATTCTATATTCATTGTTCATATTTTGTAGGTTGACATTCAACTGGCTTCAACTTGAAGTTTTCATTCATAAGTACATCCTAAACAAGATGGTTTAAATATATATTGCTTGATATATCATATATGTGATATTTTAGGATATTTATGACATTTAGAATAATACTATATGATGTATATGACCTCCGAAATTGACACCAAAATTAAGCAAATGTCAACAAAATTTTTCCGATATCCGCAATCCAACTTCACATTTTACTTTCTGACATTAGTCCGACATCTAAAATTTAGAGCATTGATAATTATACAATGCTCTATTTTTAACATTTCATGACTCAGCAATGTATGTAAATTTTATTTCATTTCCATGTCTACACCATGCTGAATAGCCAAAAACACTACAACAGACGAAAAAACACGTGGGGCACAAGATTGAACAATATCTAGTATCAGAAGGCATGGTGTTTAGAAATAATTTCAAGATCCTTCAATAGGGCTTCAAATAAGAATTCCAACACACGAAAGCAATGTTTGAATGAAAATGAATTCTTGAACAAGCTACCAAAAGTTATCAAATTTATGTCTAGCTTTCTAAAAAACTTGTTTATTCTTTTAAATACACTGTGATTTTTAAGAAACATTAAAAACAAATTTAAAGGCATGGAATGATCATTTCTAACAGGTGATACATTTTGACAAGTTGTGGACTTGATTTGTTAGTCTATGCTCCGATTGAACTTTGATTTTTCCTTCCTTTCTATCATCTTTCTTCTCTCTTATTATTCTCTCTTGTCCTTGATACATATGTGTGTGTGTGTGTGTATTGTATTCAGTACACATCAAGGGTGCAACCCAGCCTGGGAGTCCTGAACTCTGACCTGCCCAATCTGTGACCTACCCAATGGGTCCACCGCTATAATAGAAACCAATTTTATGTTGGGCTGGATTTCACCAAGGGATTGGCCCTGTTGGGTAAGCTAGCCTGACCAAAACCTGAATACTTAAATAAGTCACTAATAGCATGATAGGCCAAATTGAACCTCACTAACTTGAAAACTAAATAATCACTCTAAGTTGATGAAACAGACAGAAGCCTCTCTCAGACTAAAGAAAGAAAAAGATGACAGAAAGAATTTTGTGTTACTTTGATAAGTCATCAAGTACCACTTCGTGATGAATTCAAAGTCTGATCTTGATCGTTTCAAGAACTGAAACACTTGAGCTTAATTGGTGGGCCGGGATTGAAAAAAACTCTCACCCTCACCTTGGGTCAAATCAGTCAGCTCGGAGGGTTTGAAAGTTGGGTTGGAGTCAGATGTGTCCACAACCAGCCCGATTTGCACCACATGTGCAGTCTTCCTGTGAAAACCTTCCTTAAGTTTCTTCATCACATACCCTTAAGATTATAATATCACACAATTATTTTTTGAAATATATCATGCTCAGTAATTCTTGAAAGCAATGGAGGAATCCATTGTTGATACCATATGTTATACCCATCTTCCTACCACAACTATAAATGTAAACCCAACATATAATAGAGAATCGTCATCCTTCCCACAATCGGAGAAAGTTTAAAGACTTGAATTTGATTATATTTTCATAAGGACATTTCTCCATCAGATCCTACTCATTTGGTTACCCTGTGATTGATTGCTGTGACCTGCAGCCATTCCCCAAAAGCCTTCTTGATATAGTTAAAGTTTTTGCTACACAGATGAAGGCTTCTGATAGCAAAACTTATCCAGGCACACCCCCATCTTGCAGACACTTTCATAGTATAAGATAAAATTTTCATCGGCTGCTGCACTGTTTTAGAACTTTGAATAACACAATATATTGGGTGATTGGGAGTAGTCTTTGATTTAGGTTTGATGAGTTTATAGATTTCTTGAGTATTAAATGGATTGACCTGAGCCATTTATTTATTGGGTCTAATCAGGTCAAATGATCAGACCCAAACCTAAACCAGCCTTTCAATTGAGTTATCCCATCGACCCTACATGACATGTACCCAATTAAGCTCGATACAATCACCATATATGCAAGTCAAGGTTAAGAAAAAAATTACCACCAGTATCAATATGAGTTCAATATCACAATTCATGATCAATATAATTTGCAGAAGTGGTAAGATACGAGAACACTACATAATGACAGTGAATTTTTCATTCAGCTTCAGTCCTTGGAATGATTTAAGTTACATATTCTCTATTATTATATGCAGGATTCTTCATTCCTATCAGGAACTTAACTGAAATTAGAAAATACATACCTTCGCATCAAGGTAGCAGCTATGGTCAACAGTTTTGCCATCTTTCTGTTAGAAAAAATAGAAGACATTTAGTATTTGGGCAGTTCCACATAAAGAATGTAAGATCTATGAGTAGTGAATTAATATCTACCAAGGCATATGCTCACCAGTTACGTGCACAATCCAAAGATATTACTACTCTTATGCATATTGTTGCAGCAATGATGATGATGATAACTGCGAGGGGGCCATCAACTTAAACATACCTATGATTCGTTTTATAAAATACATATTTCCTCATGAAAATAAAAACTAATAAAGAGTCGATATTAAGTCGAATTTTACACATGCCTGAAAACTGGTTGGAGAATTAATAAAAAAAAATTTGCACTTCGCTATCCACCTAAATGAGTTTAAGCCCTACATTTAAGTAAGTTTTGCTTCCCTTGGCGGGCCTGAATATGTAATATCTATGGTCACACCATGATTTAAAGTCTCGGTATTGGATCGGCATTTCTAGCATCGATATCGTCAAGACTTGCTGTCAATTTCAACCATATCAGCAATATCCGTCAAAATATAGCCAATATTATAGGGTTAATATCATATCGGGGATCATTGATACATACCAGAATTGGCCGATATTCCAAACCATGGGCCACACTCTACATAATTAGCTGAGGTGTGAATCTTTCAAATCCAACAGGATTCAACAGTCAGCGGCAGTTGAGAATATCTGCTATGCCTTCTTTCCCATTGACACATGACGCATAACTAGGAATCTATGCTAGCCATTTGACATAATGAGTATCATAAATATAAAGTAAGCAACAGTTTGATATCATAACCACAATTTAACTAGATAATTTTTTCCTCAGCATCATCTTCTGGGACAAAAGACCCTTCATTATTTGGTGAAAACAACTATGCATGTCTACATATTGCATGTGGGCCCCAGACAAGCTTAAGGACATACTTTATACCAGCATGGTATTAGAAGTCAACCAGATCAATACTCATCTGAAAGTTGATTTGCCCTCCCCTCTTCCACTTCCAATAACCAACTACTGAGTTCCATATTGGATGAAGGGCCAGGTTATGTGATGGCATTTGAATTACTTGGTAAATGGACAGGATATATCAATATTGAAAAATGGGTTTCTTGATTTCTGTTATTGATCCTACAATTTGGCCATGTCAAACCTTGGTGCGTGCCACAGTGTAAATTCTTTGAAGATATAATCCCAAGTTTCCCAGCAGATTCTGGTTAACAACTAGCACACTTTAACTGGTATGTGCCCGCCACTGATTTCTTTGAGCAAACTAGATGGATTTTTGTACAGTTGAATAGCTTATATTTACAGTTTTCAATATATATCAGAAATAGTGTCGAGGGTGATTTAAGAGGCTAGTGGAGGGGCCTGCATTGTTAGATCTAAGTTTATTCCATGCAAGATCTACACATATACTGTAAGCCTCTTTATCATGATTAAAGGGAAGCAGGGTTTTAGGCATACCTGATTCCATCACGAGGCTGCCGAAGATTGCACGATCTCGAAGGCGCCGGAGTTGAGAGAGAGGATTCTTCTCTCCAGCCCCCAAGTTCTCTTCTTTATCCTTAGAGGAGATGAGAGGCCTCCAAGAGAGATGGTTATTGTTGTTGGTGGAGAGGGAACCCTACTCATGGTATATATAGCATCAAGAAACCGTAGTTCAACTCATCATAGATCTTGGCCCTTGATTTATAACACGAGTTCCACACGTGTAGATGAGTCCCACATTCTAATTTAAATACACTCATGGCTAAGTGTAATTGAAAACGTGTCTAGACCCAAACCATTTAGGTTTGATCAATTCTTTATTGGATCAAACAACATAGGTTAAGTGGGCGGGTGCAAATATCCAATTGACTTGATTAGGCCCAAAATAAATTAGACTTTAAAACATAATAAGTCTAACACCATGTACAGTCATGAAACTGGGTATCGACAAGCAATAGGTCAAGGGGAAGTCCTAGTTCACTAACAAGCGTCTGGGAAAACAAATTAGTGTTAGCTGTTATTGATTTCAAAAAATTGTAAATTTTTTGTTAAGAGCAATGTTGTTTAATATCAGTACTGTTATCAAACAACTCTTTTAAAAATTAGTATTAATTGTCTGTTTTATATTGGAGTATCATATTTTTAGTGTCTTCAGCTTAAAACATTTTAGAACTAAATAAAAATTCTTTAAAATAGTATAGTTAATAAGCGTTGTTTTAACATGTCTACTTCAATAATTCATAAAGTTTACGTTACAGTTCTGCATCTAGTGTATGATAAAATAACTAACTTACCAGTGTATCAAGATATATATGATATTTGAATTAATAGTCTCACAAAAAAATGCTGATTGCATAAAATCCAATAAAGTTTAGTAGCAATACAAATTGATTGTTGCTCACTAACTTAAACCAAAACATGTTTTCATTAGATGGCAAGGATCCAAACAAATAGAAAGTTCTAATTCATAAGCTATTGTGTTTTTAGTTAAATTTATCATATCTTTAAATTTCAAATTAATCATTTTATATTAGTTTATGTGGTTTATTGCTCAAGTCAACTGTTAACTCAATATTGTCTTTAAGGATTATTGTTGTAATCATTGTTTGTTAAATTTCTATTTCTTTTATGTCATAACTTTATTAATTATTAGTAATATATATGTTGTTGGTTTTTATGTTATATTTTTTATGGTAATGACATGGTACTGATAATTAACTTTTATGTTACAGAGGGTAAAATATTTTCTTAGTTTAACTCATTCTTGTTCAGTTCTTTTATAATTTATATAGCTTTGATGGAGGTTTAATTTTTTATACTAACTGATTTTCTATGTCATTTATTTTTTAGTAGTTTATGTGGTTATTGTGATAAGAAAACTTTTAGTCAAATCTATTTTTATGTTTGTTGTTTTATCTGTTTTCTTATGTCAAATTATTAATTCAATAAATTTTTCTTTGAACTAAAATTTCTAAGTGAAGTTATTCGTAAATTTGTATTTTTTGTTGTTTATGAGTTTATTTGTTAATTTCTGTACTTCTAGTATTTGTTTATGTTATATGCTTCTTAAAGTCATGCCATGTTTTTTAATGAGAAAATTAGAGGTAAATGATTATAGGCGAGAATGCCCTGAGTTAGTAGATCACCTGCTCTTTGCTGTTTCATCATGCTGACCCAGTCACTAATTTTGCTAACATATCAATACTAAGGTACAGGAAAAAGGTCCAAAAACATCACCTATAGAAAATTAAACTAAAAAGCCATTAGCAACATAATAACTTATCAACAATTTAAAAGGATTACCTTAGTGGAAACCAATGGGGCTCTATCACCAGCTATTTTGATATTTGGAAGGTAGCTAAAGTCAGAAGCAATAAGAGACATCTTTGGTAGAGCCCAATGCAGAGCCTCCAATAATTGCTGCATCATTAATAGCACAAGCAACTTACATAGGAAAATTAAACCAAGAAAGAAGTGCAATTAAACCAACTGAGCAAACTAAAGAAAGTTCAACCCACCAGGCAGCCTGTAGGTATCCATGCTCTTTGAGGCCTCGGAAATGCTTTTGACCACATGCTTTTAACAGTTGAGGTTAGTATGCTTCCACTTGTAAGGTCTTTATCCATGCCAATAATCTTGATGCATTCGGCAATCAGTTTATCTTGTATCGGCTTATAGACCTCAAAGACTTGTAAGCTTCCTTGGACAAGGACAAATGTGAAAATATCAAGAAACCGATCGATAATAGCGTTGTGCTAATACAGGTTTCTTAACAAAACAATCCATACAACAGTAACATAATGCATGTAGTCAACCTTAATGACACGTCAGTTTCTAAAAAGGAGGAGGCACCAGAGGAAGCATTGAACCTCCATACCTCCCTACGAGGTGAAGCATAAGCTCATAAATTGTCTACCATTCTTTTCTTTTGAAATTGTTAATTATTACAAATATCTGAGCTAAAGAGATAAATAATGCATGCAAGAACAAAATATAACTAACTTTTTTTTATTAATACTAAGTCTACTCTGAAGATGGTGGGAATTAATTCCAACCATTACAACATTAAAAAAAGACGCAAAATACATGTGATTTTGAACCGCAGGCTTGATTTTCGCCGAGAATCCAATCCATCTTCTTTCTTGCTATGTCAGATTTCGCTGGACGCCACAGTCAAGATCCACAGATGTGTTTGTTCGTGGTCGGATATGCTAGACACCATGACCAATTCGGCGTCCATGGCTGGATATGCCGAGTGCCATGAAGTCGAGTAAATCAACTTCACAAAAGACAGATCCACCTTCTAAACCTAAGAATCGGGCCTTTTTAATGATCTTACGTTTAGCTGTTACAAACTCACCTTTGTCAGATTCACTCTCCAAGATTCTCGGATCTGAAGCGTCATCAACAATCGCTAGTTCAGAGCTGCCTCTCCATTTGAAGAGGGTTTGCAAAAGAGAGAAGGAAACATGGTGAGAGATGATGTGTAGTGGGAAGGGGATCTAAACGACCCTCTTGATAGTTTTTTTTGCCAATTTGTGGAACTTTTTGGGAGAAATTTTGAAGAGTTTTGGTGGGGGTTTTTGGGGTAGGGAGGTGGGGGCGGGAGGCAGCTAGGGTCCCCCCCCCTAACAAATTTACTAATGGAAGAAGCAAAGTTAAAAAATATATATTTAAATATATATAATATAACTTTCACTTTGGCTAAAGTTAATGTGTATTTGGTTCTATTTTATAAGTTTGGGACATTTTAGCATGCCACATATGATAATCATTCCAAAGGTGTCGAGGAGTGTGACTAGAGGATAGATAGAGTAAACAACATGAGGAGAGAGTCTAATATAGGAAAACTATAATTTTTACTTACTGAACAAATACAAGGGTAGGAATTTGTACAAAGTAACGATTTCTTAGGAAATGTTTGTAAATGCAATGTCATTTAGACAAATGACGCAATATGGAATCCCATATGTTGCTCAAGAAAGACAGAAAATAATTCTCATGTGTGATAGTAAGGTGGAGTATATGATAAAGTAAAACATAATAAATAAATTAAAGCTAGAAATAAATCCAAGTTGCACAACAAAAACAAGGTATGCCTCGATGAAAAGGACTGCAATGCCACTTCTGATTACGACATTGTTTAATTTTTTGGTGAAACACTTTCTGAGCACCGCAAGCATCTCGAGGAAGAGAGATATGTCACCTTCGATGGAGAGTGTGAAGTAGAAACTCGATGAGTGGAAGGGGACGATGTTATCCTTCGGTGAGAGAATTGCCGCTTTCAAATGCTACCTTATCATCCTTGTCACTTAATTTCCATCTTTTAGAGATGCCTAAGTCGGTGGTATCTCATACGACACCCCCCTCACCCAAGGATCTCAACAACAGAAAAGGGTCGCTTGTTAAATGAAGTGAGGTTTGTAAATCTAAAGAGGAAGTAGTTTGGGGGGCATCAACTTAAATAAATGGACCATAACATTGTGTAAACCGTGATGTCAACTGGTCTTGACATATCCCAACTGTGCTTTTGGAAAGTAAAATGATGGATGCATTGTTCATGAGAACCCAGTTCCATTTGGCTGAAGGGTGTAGCATTTGCTTTTGGCGTGCATCGAGCGGACCTTCAATACAAGTCCCAACTTAATTTGCACTGGCTTGGTATCGAGATGATTCAGTAAAAAAATCAATAGATAAGGGATCATCTGAGACAACGGTTTTTACTACACAATAAATGATGCTAGAAGAGGACAACTCATTAAGGTGCTAGAGCTTATCTGTGATTGAAAATCAAAGGATGATTAGACAAAACCCAAATTGAGGTAGAAAAAAGAAAGATTCAGTCAAATCTTTTTATAGAAGAGAAAGAAAAAGAGAAGCGTCAAGAAATTGAGATTATGAGGGGAAAGTTCTTCATGATTATTTGTTTTATGTTTTGGGTTATAATTACGCAACGTGTACTGAATTTTTTGTGCCCCCTGTGAAAATTTCTGGCTTCATCACTGACTACAAAGTACATAACAAAATAGATTCTATACTATGTCTAATAAAGGATAGATTTATGGTGGTTGTAGAAAAGACTGACTTCCCAAAATAAAGAAACCTAGGACAGTTAAAAAAAAAATCTTTACTGCAGTTCTAAGTTTTAGCATGTCACTAACAGGCGTATAGACTGTCTGAAATGTTAGATTATATCTAGCGAATGGGAAAAGAATAACATTTTTGTTACCCTCTAATTTTACTATCACATAATTCAAATCTTAGAACAACATTGAGCTAAACGAAGAGTAAATCTCATAAATAAGCAAAAAGGCCTGAGTTTGTTCCATTCCAAGAATCTAGATAATATTCAGTATTGTCTAAGCTCATATGCTAGCCGTAGGTACATTTTGCTCCATCAGGGCCGAGAAAATTCCAAGACAGATCTTAACTAAAACCTAAATTAGGACAGGATCCTATATGTTGGAGCATTCAAAAACATGTCCACAATTAAAATAAGAAGACAAGGCTTATCACATTCTGAGCATACACAAGGCCAGTGGTAAGATGAGCTACTCACACTATATTTCAGCTGGTTCCAACATAAGAGCTTGGTTTCCAGTGATCTATCAATCTATTCAAACTTCTAATTTTACCTTTGATGTGTCTTTTGATGCCACTTTTAAAAGAAGAAAACAAAGAACTTTAGACAGGACAAATTATTTGAAGAGGCAACGAAAGTTTAAAAAAAACTAATTGAAAGTAATTTTACAAACATTTTGATTATAAATTTCAGTGTTTTCCAATGTTTAACTACTGTTAATACTTTATGACATCGCCATCTCATTGTCCTGTTGTATACTGTGCACAAATCTATAATAACTAAGCCTAAATATAAAGAAGCTAATAGGATAAGAAATTTGGAGCAAAGTAGAGCATGCTGGTTTGGTAATTGAATGAAAATAAAGGGGAAATCAGTATAAATAAAAGAAACTTATATAGATAGGGATAAAATCTAAGAGTTAAAACCTGTCGGGCATTCTCTCAAGCCAAACCTCCGTCCATGGAGACGCTGGATTTGGAGAATATACAAGATCATGAGGAAGATTTTCAAGTACCTAAGAATTAAGAGATCACCAGTGAATAAAGAGGAAAACATATCAAGAGATACATAGTGCAGCCAATACTTATTTTCACTTCCATACTTCTTCTATATGCATCTCTGTAAGTAAACGTCAGCTAAGTCCTTACAAATAATTGAGATATAGAGTAACATTTTGGTAATGAAGGCTCATTATGTGTATTGATTCAAGTTCTTAGAGCATTATAGTCCTATTTCCCATGCAGTCAACTTGAAAGATCTCATTTTTCTTTCCTTTTTTTTGTTGGGGGGGGGGGGGGGGGGGGGGGTAGAATATAGAAGTATAAAAAGCCAAATTAAAAAGAAAATTCTGTTGCGCAAATACACAAGTTTTGGTCCATTAAAAAACACGCCCGACCTCCAGAGGCATATTAGAACATTAAAGTATTACCCTCGACTTTCACTGCAATTTTGAAGTTTTGGTATAGAGGCATGAACTTTAATAGGGAGGATGAGTACATTTTAGGTGATCGAATTGTATGGGTTACGAACATGGATTAGACAAGCCACAATAAGGTTACAATTTAGGGTGCTATCAACTGAGCATATAAAACTAAACTATCTTTCCATAGTGAGTGCATCTTCCATTTCAAAGAACAAACACTAAAGTCACATTAACATTGCCGAACTTGTGAACTAGGAAGAGAAGATCAGGGTCGGTCCTGGGTTTTCAAATGCCCGGGGCTAATGTAGAAAATGTGCCTCTATATATAAGCATACTAATTTTTTTTAAAGAAAGAATAAGCATACTAATTAAACTTCTTTTCCTATGCAATAAGTATACTAATTAGTAACATTACAAAATATTACATGGCGCCTGGACAGAAACTTTGCCAACATTCGGAAAGCAAAGAGCACTGTCAGTGTTTATTTTTCCTGCTCATCAGAAATACAACAAATCTAATCACAAAACCAAATTCATTGCATATCCTAATTTTTAGTTAAAACTGGAAACTTACATCACTACAATGACATTGCAACAAAATAAAATCACTGCATAATGAATGAAATGGGAAAGAGGCTACTTAAATGTGGAAGTATTTTACACTGATCCTAAAAATACAGAGATTGGGTGTCAATAAGAAAATAGACTATTTAAAAATGGATGCATGATATTTAGAAATTAGAATGATACCAACTTTGAAATAGTTTCCAGCACCCCCAAGACACTGCAGTATGAACATTGAAGCGACAAATACAGATTGCTTTGTCATAAATCAGATGTGATGACAACAAGAATGAAGACTATTATTTAAACATACACAAATGCATGATTATTAGAATGGGACTATTATTTAAAACACCAGAACTTCTGTTTGCAGCTAGAAAACCAGTGCCATTGATCACTGTACAACAACAGCAGCAAAGGAAAGAACTAAGGGAAAATGTCAATAGTACATAATGCAGGAATAGGATTGACGAATTACCAAGTCAAGCACATCCACAAGAGATTTAATTCTAGGCCCATCCATTGTTTTGATATTCTGCTCAACCCAGTTCCCTAAAACCAAATCCAATTCAAGAAATCCTCTCTGCCTACTATACAACAATCTGCACAAGCCCAAAAAAAATAATAATCAATCTTTAGCTCTCCATATCAACCGACCTCAATAACTAATAAAAAAGACAGTTTTCAGTAAACTTGTTGAAATGGCGTCGCTTGCTTTCCTCATTCGACAGATCGATTTCAACGATCCTTGATCGGAATAAAATCTATAGATGGATCCAATTTGAGGACTGAGAGATAAAACAAGAAATATAAGATGAAAGATCGAAACACCCTATGTTAGAGAAAGATTAGACGTGGGTTGTTGCAATGTGGATCGACTTAGGGTTAGGGTTTGATCGAGGTGGAGAGATTGTTGGAGATTCGCCATGGCCGTTAGATGGAGGACCTCGAGTGGGGAGTTTTCTGGGGGTTTATTTAATTCGGGAGATGGCTTAAAGGGGAGCCGAACAGGCGAACAAAATGAGGGGACAAATGGGTTCACATCTGGCTTGGGCCTTGCTTATACGTGTTTTGATACGCACCCAATAATGTCGGGTACAGGTCCTATCCGGAACTAAATGACTAGTCTAAAATTTTTGGGCCCCCTAGCTTTTTGGGCCCTAGACTTTGTTGTATGCTAGTCTACGGACTAATATACTATAATCTAAATTTTAAGTGGAGAATGGATCTTATTCAACTTTTCTTTCTTTCTTTCTTGCTTGATGAAAATAAAGAGATACACTCACCTTTTATAGGCTTCAAAGAAAAAACTTACAAGAATTCCAACCATCTACTTTAATGTCATAAACAAATGATAATAATGCATATATGACTCTTTAACTTCTTCAATTCATGGTGACTTTTCATTTCTCCTAATTGATGATGATGACTCTTCATTTCTTTTAATTGATGATGACTCTTCATTTCTCCTAATTGATGATGATGACTCTTCATTTCTTCACCTCATGGTGACTCTTCTATTTCCCAAATTAATGTCATAAAAGAACATTTTTATTTGATATTCCAACACGCCCTCTCAAATCAAAATGTTTTCATACCAAGCATTTCTTAAGCTTTCTGAAAGGTTCAATAGGCAATGGCTTGGTGAAAATATCTGCTACTTACTCCATGGTATGACAATACTCCAGCTTCACGGTTTTCTGCTTTACATGGTCTCTGAGAAAATGAAACCGTGTATCTATATGTTTTCTCGTCCCATGATGTATTGGGTTCTTTGCAAGTTGGATGGTTGATTTGTTGTCCACAAATATTATAGTCGCTTCTTCTTGTGGATGATCCAACTCCTTCAAAATATTCCACAACCAAATAGCTTCACATACAGTAGATGAAGCTGCCACATATTCTGCTTCGCATGAAGATAAGGCCACAACTCCTTGCTTCTTTGAGGTCCATGAAAATGCAGTTGACCCAAAATAGAAGACGTAGCCAGTGGTGCTTTTCCTCTCATCTTGGTCACCTCCCCAGTCGCTATCTGAATAACCTACTAACTCTGCAGTTTCACCATAAGTATAAAATAGACCAAAGTTGAGTGTGCCTTTGATGTACCTTAGCATCCTCTTTGCAGCTAGCCAATGAGACTCCTTCGGTGTCTCCATATATCGGCTCACAAGTCCGACTCCATAAACAATATCGGGCCTTGTGATCGTCAAGTATCTCAGGCTACCAACTAGACTTTTGAAAAAAGTTGAGTTTACAAAATCACCATCTCCTTCTCTTGATAGCTTCATTCCTGTGGCTATTGGGGTGTTCACTGGGTTGCAGTTACTCATCTTAAATTTCTCCAAGATCTCCTTCATGTACTTCTTTTGAGATATAAATATCCCATCTTGTTGTTGCTTTACTTCGATACTAAGAAAATAAGACATCAATCCATTGTCCATCATCTCAAATTCATTGAACATTGCCTCCTTGAATTCAGCAAGCATCGAGGCGCTACTTCCTGTGTATAATAAGTCATCAACATAAAGACAAATTATTAGAAATTCGCCTTAATGGTTCCTCTTCAGGTAGATGGCATGCTCATAAGGACATTTGGTGAAGCCGTTTGATGAAGATAACCATCAATTTGGGCATTCCATGCCCGTGGTGCCTGCTTTAAGCCGTACAAGGCTTTCTTTAGGCGATATACTTTGTCTTCTTGCCTTTTTGTAAGAAAACCTTCTGGTTGTTGTACATACACCTCTTCTTCAAGAATACCATTGAGAAATGCTGACCTGACATCTAAATGATATAACTTCCACCTGTGATGAGCTGCAAGTGAAATTAATAGTCTCACCGTATCTAATCGAGCAACTGGTGCAAAGACTTCTTCATAGTCGATGCCGTATTTTTGTTTGTAGCCTTTCGCCACAAGCCTCGCCTTGTACCGATCAACTTCACCATCTGCTGTGCGTTTGATCTTGTACACCCATTTGACACCTATCGCCTTGTGATTTTGTGGAAGTGTTGTCAACTCCCATGTGTCGTTCTTCTGGATGGCATGCATCTCCTCCTTCATTGCTGATCGCCAACATCTTCTTCCTTAGCCTCTTGGAAAGTGACAGGCTCATGATCAATATATAAACAGAAAAGATTAGTCTCTCCATCTTCTTCTATCTGCTCATAAATCTCCCTGAGGCTTCTCATTTTGATGGGACCTCTTTGCACGGAGGATTCGCTACTGCTACCTTCCCCAGAAGATGGAGAACCTCTTGCAGAAGACGGTGTAGCATGTTGAGGAGATGGTGGTGTAGCTGGTGGTGGAACCTCATGTAGAGGCTCGTCAGGTTCATTCACCAAGGATTGCACTTTGACGGTCTCTCCATTGCTCCAACTCCATGCTTCAGCTTCATTAAAGACAACGTCTCTACTAACCACTAGTTTTTTAGTTAGTAGATTGTAGAGCTTGTATGCCTTCGACTCCTCGCTATATCCGATGAAAATGCATTTTTCACCATGATTGTTAAGCTTTTTCCTTTTAACTTCAGGTACTTGAGCATATGTAACACACCCAAAATTCGTAGGTGTGTGACATTAGGCTTGTAGCCGCTCCATGCCTCTTGAGGAGTCTTGCCCTTCACTTGCTTTGTCGGGCACCGGTTGAGTAAGTAGGTTGAACATGCCACAGCTTCCGCCTAAAACTGTTTTGGCAGCCCCTTTTCTTTGAGCATGGCTCTTGTCATGTCAAGAATTGTGCGGTTCTTTCTTTCTGCGATGCCATTTTGCTGTGGTGTGTAGGCAGTAGTAAACTGCCTCTTTATGCCTTTCTTCCTGCAATATTCTTGAAACATATTTGAGGTGTACTCACCACCTCGATCAGATCGGAGAGTTATTAGCTTGTAGCCACTCTCCGCTTCAACAAGAGCTTTAAAATTCTTGAAGGTAGTAAAGGCAGCAGATTTTTTCTTTAAGAATGTACACCCACAAATTTCTACTGAAATCATCAATGAAGGTAATAAAGTATCTATTACCTCCTAAAGAGACGGGATCTAGTGGTCCGCAGATATCAGTATGAACAAGTTGCAATGGTGCCTCCGCTTTCCACGACTTTCCATGGGAAAAGGAAGTCGTGTTTGCTTGCCAATTATGCAAACTTCACAAGTATGACTTGGTGGATCGATTGTTGGTAAACCTCGTACCATGCCGGCTGTAGATAGTAGCTTCAGGCCGCTGAAGTTTAGATGACCGAAGCGAAGATGCCACCTCCATGACTCATTCTTCATGAGTCCTTGAAAACACTTCTCAACTTTTGTGTTTAGATGTAAGGGAAACATGCAGTTCCTTGTCATCTTAATACAAGCTATAAGACCTCCTTTTGCATTTTTTAACCAAAGATGGTTGTTCTCCATATATACTTTATATCCTTTTTCGAGTAATTGACCTATGCTGAGAATATTACTTTTCATGTTAGGAATATAATAAACATCGGAAATATACTCGGGCTTACCATCCTTTTGATAGATTTTGATCTTCCCTCTGCCTTCAACGGAGAGTTTTGAAGAATCTCCCAAGCTCACACTTCCATGAACTCCTTCTGCGAGTTCCATGAATAGTTCTTTCTTCCCACACATGTGGTTGCTAGCACCCGAGTCAAGGTACCAAGCATCATTCTGAACACTTAAATCATCATGAGCAAGAAGAAGAATAGAGTTATTACCCACATCATTTGTTGTTTCGGTAAGATTAGTAAGATCTTCAGTTCTGTGCCAGCAATCCGAGGCATAGTGTCCAAATTTTTTACAGTTGTAGCATTGGACGTTCTTGTTGTTTCCCCGTCCAGATGTAAATCTTCCCCTATTGCTTCGTCCTCGACCTCTGAAGCTTTGGAACTCCACTTGATTTTGAGTGGTTCGTTGTTGGAGACCACGTCCCCTGCCTCTACCACGACCACGTCCTCTACTATGTGAGCCTCGATCATTTAGAGTCAGCTTTAACTCTAATGCTTATTCCAAGACTATGGAACCAGTCTTCTTTTGCATGCGTTGCTCATGAACTTGGAGGGATCCCAAAAGCTCCTCTATTGAGATCTCCTCCAAAATCTTGGACTCCTCAATTGCCGCCACCACGTGTTCGAACTTTGATGAGAGGGATCGCAGTAATTTCTCCATCACTCGGATGTCCTCCATCTTCTCTCCATTTCTCCTCATTTTATTCACAATTAGAAGTAATCGTAAATAATAATCGGAGATTTTTTTTCATCTTCCATTTGAGCGGCTTCAAGATCGCCCCTCAAAGTTTGGAGGCGAATTCGCTTCACCCGCTCGACTCCTTTGTAGATGGTAGCAAGGATTTCCCATGCTTCCTTGCTCGTCGTTGCTTCGGCAACTCTTTCGAAGGTAGACTCGTCCAACCTTTGATAGAGTAGAAAATGAGCCTTGCAATCCTTCTTTCTTTGCTCTTTAAGAGCCTTCTTCTCTTCGGCGGTGTAGGCGGCTTCTACCTCCGGTGTGGGTTCCTTAAACCCATCAAAGATTAGCTCCCACAACTCTTGAGAACCAAATAGAGCTTTCATCTGAATTGACCAACTCTCATAGTTATCTTTCAATAACTTGGGCACTTGTGGATTGATGAGATTGTTGGTGGAGGCCATGAGGAGAAGAGGAAATGAAACAAAAAATTGAATTGGCTCTGATACCAATTGTTGTATACTAGTCTACGGACTAATATACTATAATCTAAAATTTTAAGTGGAGAATGGATCTTATTCAACTTTTCTTTCTTTCTTTCTTGCTTGATGAAAATAAAGAGATACACTCACTTTTTATAGGCTTCAAAGAAAAAACTTACAAGAATTCCAACCATCTACTTTAATGTCATAAGCAAATGATAATAATGCATATATGACTCTTTAACTTCTCCAATTCATGGTGACTTTTCATTTCTCCTAATTGATGATGATGGCTCTTCATTTCTTTAATTGATGATGACTCTTCATTTCTCCTAATTGATGATGATGACTCTTCATTTCTTCACCTCATGGTGTCTCTTCTACTTCCCAAATTAATGTCATAAAAGAACATTTTTATTTGATATTCCAACAGGCTTGGGCCCTGGTCGCCCGGGTCCAGGGCCGGCCCTGGAGAAGATAGATTATCTTAACAAAAAGAATTACAAGTTTGGAACAATAATTAAGCATGCTTTGAACTGTGACTACAACTTATGACCTTTTGTGACATTAAAGAAAAATGAACGTGGGCAAGCATCTCAAATTGCATATTCAAGAATTGATTGGATCTCTTCTATGTGTCCAACGGGACCAGACCAACCATTGTCTTTGTTGTAGGTAGGCAATATATTTTAGTAACCATAGTTAGTGCACTGAAAAACCCTGGAGAGAGTGTATGTAGACATCTCAGAGAGATGATGGAGCTTACACTAGACTGGACCCCAAATGTCATGTAAGGTTACATGCCCAAATGTCATGGAAGGTTACAGTGATGCAAACTTAGGTTACAATCGCATATGTAAAGTCCGATGTAGGATTTATATTCATGCATCTTAATGAGTTGCCTTTCTGTAATCGAATTCTTCACTACTACAGAAGGCATATAACGTTGTTTGAAAACTGATGTTAAAATTAAATAACGAACCGACGTTATCGCGGGTGTCCTAAGTGGAAAACTTCTGCATTAGATGCATGAAGTTCTTTTTGTGTCTGCCCAGGTACTTTTGTTGCTTTTTCCATGGAAGCTCCAGTAGTTTTTTTTTACCCCACCTTACTTACCCCTTGACAAGAGCTCCAGTTGTCTTGAAGAGGACAATCCAAAGGGTTCCCCTGAAGATTGCATTAAACAGTGTTGTCCTTTTACAAACCCAAATCAATAATGTATTTAACATCTGTTTTGGCTATCCTCTTGTTAACTGCAATATATATGTTGCATAAATCTATCTATATCCGGCTGACAGTGCTCTTTATGGTATTGAATGTTTGCAGCTGAAACTGTTTGTAAATGGGGAGATTGTTCAGAGGTCTCCAGTGCCTGAGGGAGCTCATGATAAGGCTGAAACTGGTGACACAGAGGGAGAGCTAAAGGTGAAAGGCAGTAGCAGCTAGCTTTTGAGAAGCTTGGTGGTGGGTCTTTGGGAAGTACTTATTCTGAATGTTCAGTTAACCAGTGATCAGTAGCAGCTAGCTTTTGTTTTTAATTAGAAAATAGAACAGTATGTGATCTTAATTAAAGCTTTTGACTGGGGCCCGTAACCTTGGACTCGTTTTTTTTTTGCCCACCCCGGGGGTTGGGGTGGTGGGGAGTGGAATCAAATAGTATTATCTTTCTATTATCTTTAGCTTAATGCTATTTACATCCCTCTTTGCCTCTCGCCTGACATGGCGTGCCACGTTTTCATTCACATGCCTTTTTATTTTTATTTTTTCCTTTTAAATTACGGCACTGTTTGTCTGCTGTGTGTTGTCTCTTGGTGTTGGACTTTGATTGTGTAGATATATTGAATGGTTGATAGCAATAATTACTAATTATTGAGTCTCATTGATTGGGTTACATAATCTGATTGCTTTCAGAATTAAGTATGGCTGTGTCTAGGAACAGGGGCTGAGGTTAAAGGTTTGCCGGGCTTCCCTGGGGTGTGCATTTACTTTTTCTTTATATTATGGTTTTGTTTATAGTGTTTTATATTACTGATAATGTAATGTGGGCATGGTCTTGTTGATATTTTTATATTGGAAGCAATGTGCGTCACCTTCGGTGCTGTATCTGTATGTCCATTTCATGGGGGTGGTTGGATGTTTGGTTTGGTGAGAGGCCGGACTTGGAGATGGGAAATTTCCTCCTCTTGTAAAGAGTTTGAGCCTCCTTCAAAATTCCTTACCCTTTTTATTCTATTCTTTTTCGTTTTCTCTCATTTAGGAGTTAATTTCTTGAAAATTTCCTTAAACGAGATGGAAAACCCCAGCAAGCTAAGGCCGACGACTGATGATCAAGCGGTTGGTATCACTGGATAGCCTGATGCCCCCAATTGCGGCGGCCAGTGAAACTGAAATTGCTCTTTCACCTGAAGTTAGTGGTGACAATGAGTAATATATAAAACTCATACATGTCTTGATCTCAACTTTTCGACAATTTTAAAATACATATTAAAAAATAACATATAAGTTTATATTATTGAATAATCTATAGCGAGGCGGGTGATCAGTAAACATGTTTAAAATATTTTGTCAGAAACTGCTGTGTTTAACTTGATGTGATCAATTTGTGTACTGAGAGTAGAACATGTTTTGAGCGGAGAGCGTTATTGATATTCGTATCACATGGATATTCATTTGTCTTTTGTCCATTGGTTTCATTATGTATGTATCTAGATCGCATTTAAATATATAATTGGAGATTAGTGAATATGTCCAAAAAAATTTAAGACAAAAGAGAGTTATTTAATTATAATATTATTTAATTGGACATCAAAATCACATTATAAGATATTTGATGTATTTTCCACATATGTGTGCTCAGATACATTCTATAAATATTGATATTAATTTAGACATCTCGAATAATCTTCCAACTTTCATGTTGGTACCGGACCATTGCTACTGCATACGCCTCATTGTTGAGCTTGGAATATTAAATCGACAAATGAAATTGCATACGCATAATAGTGGCATAGGTAGGACACAAAATAACACTTCCTCTCGTACTTAAATCTTGATTTGGTTTCGGTTTTCCTGTGAGAAATTTATCTAAAACTCTTTGAAAATTTAATTTACTTAAAAATTAAACATAACTATTCTGAAATATGTATTCCATAAGGAATGAGCATAAGAGAGAAAATTTTGCTTGATTTCTACACACAATATGGAGATGACAGATTCTCATTGAAATCTTGTAGACTACATTCTCAAACATGTATTTTATTTTTCATTTGAATTCTCAGTTATTTTTCAATTAAGGGCCTGTTTGTTTCGTTGCAAAACGTCGTAAGTCGTAAGTCGTAAAATGAGAATGGAAAAAGTGAACTGTAGCAGAGAAAATATATTGTGTTTTACGGTGTTTGGTTGATAAAGTGAAGTGTAAATGGAAAAGTATATTGTGTTTTACGGTGTTTGGTTGATAAAGTGAAAGTGTAAATGGTAAAGTATATTGTGTTTTACGGTGTTTGGTTGGTAATGTAAATTTGTAAGTGGAAAAGTTGACCACAAAATTAACTATAGCAGTGATTTAAATATTATAAATACCATTAAATTAAATCTACTATTGCAAATTAAATTGTATTAATAAATTTGAGATAAAAAATTAATAATCTTAATATTTTATTTATAACAATAATATTAATAAAATATTAGTATAAATAGTAAAATATTACTAAAATATTAACTAAATAAATAATATAAAATTTTAAGAAAATCTAAAGAACATTAATAAAATTTTAAGAATACTAATAAAATATAAATATTAAAAAATCTTACAAAAATAATAAAATATAGTTATAATATTATAATATTAAAAATACTTGAAAATTATTATAATATAAATTTTATTATATTATTGTAATATTATAGAAATATAAAATTAACAAAGTAAAATATAATTATAATTTAATAATAAATTATCATTATAGTATTATTATATTGAATTATTATTACAATATTAACATAATAAAATATTAATATAATAATAAAATATATTATGATATTAATAAAGTAATTTTTATATTAAAAAATAAATAATTAAATATATAATAATTTTATATTAAAGTATAATATTGTTATATTAATAAAATATTAACTCTAAATAAAATAATAAAAAATGGAATAAGTATTAATAAAATAATATAGTATTAAATAAAATAGTAAATAAAATAGTAAATTAAATAGTAAAATATTAAATATTAAAACAATATTAAAAACAATAAAAAAATTAAAGATTAAAAATATAAAATAATTAAATAATTAAATAAGAAATTGAACACTATTTAATGTATTAAATATTTAATAATATTAAATTATATATTGATTATCAAGTAACTGTTTTGAACTGTAAGTGTACTACAAGTGAGAGTTACATGACCACAAAATTAACTGTAGCAACTGCAAGTGGAAAAATATGAGTGTAAAAGTGATATTTACATGACCACAAATTTAACTGTAGCAACTGCAAATGAGAAAAGAAGAGTTGCATTTTGCAACTTATTTTTCAGCGAAACAAATAACGGAAAATGGAAAAGAAGTTTTACGACTTGCGTTTTGCGACGAAACAAACACGCCCTAAATGCGCAATTCTTTTGCAAAAATTCAAAGAAGACAGTGCCAAACAAATTAACATGCAAACATCGTTAGTAGTGCATAATACTAATATAATGCTCATGTAGTACATATAATTAATATGTATAGATCTATATGGCAACTCAAAGCACTGAGGACAAGGACAAAAACGAGGAATAATTTTTAATTGTAGCATTACGAAAATATGTCATTGTATGGTAAGTTTTCAACCTCCGTCAAAATCATGACACGTATCCTACTACCAAAAGACACCCTAAGCACCCAACAATTGCTCCACCATCAAGTCCAACATCGACACATGAGAAAACATCCAGAATTCCACCCCAAGGCCACATCCAGTCGGGAGCTACTCTCCCAGACCCCTCCAATCAATCCGGAGTCATTCCGTAGTCCGGAGATTCCCCCGTCTCGGAATGCAGACCCTCTACAAGGACTTCCTCCACTCCAGTTACAAATCAACAGTATGATCTCCGTCAATCGCGGAATCGCTTGCACAACCTGATCTTTCCTCACGTTACATCCGTTGTAATAGCTCAAGATGTTGTAACAACCCTACAGCTAAGCAGGCGGTTATGAATAATGAAAGATTCCTCTGTGCGTGAATCCCAACAACCTAGGCGCAATCAATACGATTATGAGGATCTGTAGTGTGCAGATTGTGCATTTATGGAAATCCAAGATATCTGTGTTCATGCCAGCAGCCCAGTCAGGTATAAATATGATTCCTTCTCCAACTGGAAGGGGATCGCTTCTAACTATCACCAAAATCACATACATGGAAGCAATTCCTCGACTTTTTCTCTTTTTCAAATGAGTATACTCATTCTCACGCCCAATGGTCTTAGACGGCACCACACCGGTGCTCCTGACCTGAAAGGTGCTTTTTCTTTGTATTTTGGCAGATCCAATCGGGAGTATCCTTTCATTTGTGTGGAAAAATTTCATCACAAATTGGTCATTTAGAGATCTTGAGTATATGCTCAAAGTCTCTCCTTGCCAAACACTTCCCAAATCCTTCCTAAAAAGCCTCTCCCTAACAGAAATGGTCCCTCCAAAGAAGCCCTCTTCATAGTTACCGTTGCTGCCGCTACCTCCAAAAGAAAGGAACTCAAGCCACTGGGGGACACGGGTCATGTCGACCTCCATCCTTCCAATCCTGACGTTGTTCTTGAGAACGTCAAGGGAGAACATTCATCTCTGACGACTGCGCTGGAAGTGGAGACCAACGGACATGGACCTCGGGCACTCACCGAAGGCCAGCTTCTCCAGATGCTAGGCAGCTTGTAGAACAGCTAATGAGGAGAGGCAGCTCGTAACCACGAGATGCAGCAACACGTGTCAACAGTCAACCCCTCACTCAGATGAGATCCTCCGAAGAACCCATCAGGCGAAGGATTCAGATGCGGAAGAATCTCAAACTCCTCCCTCGCAGATGCGTGCCTCAGGAACCGTGCATACCGGAGACAACCGGAGGTGCTGTAAATTCGTCTCTCCATACAATGAAGAGCTCTCTGAGGACTCTGAGCCTCACAAGTTTTTGAAAGATTCCCTGCATCGAAGACATCAAGTTGTTAGTCCGAAATCGAATTGATGAGAAGAACTTGTTGGCCCAAGGTTACAATCACCCGTTTTTAGTGTGTTTTGATGATTACAAAACATATATAGTTATTGTACTAATAATATTTATTGTTTTAGTGTGTTTCAGGGTTCTAATAACTCTAGGAGCATTCTTCCCTAAAGGAAGATGTTTTGACTCAAGTCACCTCAATTCGGGCTCAAGAATCAAGCTTTCAAGAACATATGGAGAAGCCCGCTTGAAGAACTTGTAGTCCTTTAGAACCAATGTAAGAAATAGTTTGTTAAAGTTTGAGTTTGGAAAATTGGCTCTAGGATACACACACACATTTTTGTATACAAGTTTTTCATGTTTAAGCTTTTGTTTCTAAGTTTCATGCCTTGACAAATATACATGACTCTAATTTTTACAAAGATATATATCATGTTTAAATCATGTATGTTTACCCTCTTAAAGCATGATACTTAGCTATCTATACTTCAAAATATTTTACAAAACTTCCAAGTTCTGTTTTCCAGCTGTTTTTCTGTTTCAGGCAAGACCGGCCGACCGGACGGGTCGACCGGAGCTTGTGTCCAGGTCGTACACGCTTGTGCATGTCTGTCGGCCGACCGTCCGGTCGACCGACTGAAAGCAGTTTTGCTCTCGGGTTTTCTGGGTCGACCGCCCGGTCGGCCGCCTTCAGAAAACTGTGTTTCCTTCTTGAGGACGGTCGACCCGAGCCCAACGGCTCTTTGCCAGCAGGGCGGACGGCCGACCGGACGGGTCGACCGCCAGGCCTGCAAAGCTCCAAGGGTTCTTTCCTCTTTGGTGCAATCTGAAATCTGTTTTCGTGATATGTTTTTGGCAGACTTTTTCTGAGTTTTTGGAGATCTTTTTCAGATCAAATAAGCTTAAAATAAATTGTTTTTAACCCCTTCCTCACCCTATAAATAGAGGAGATGGGTCTCTTGCAAAAAAAAAAAAAAAAGAAAAATCCTTAAGTTTTCAAAGTTTAAAAAGAGAAGAAAAGTTTTTAAGCTCTACATTTTTCCATTCCTTCTTGAGCTTGTTTTCAGTTGTGTTCTCAAGCAAAGATCATTCTACAACTGAGTTTTTCTCACTACACTTCTTAGAGCCAAAAATTCCCTACTCAATCTATAAGGAAGTTGTAAAGAGAGAAGTGTTTGTAAAGAGTTTGTGATCCTTTAGAGATCACTTGGTTACTTGTTACTCTTTGTTCATCTTGTGGTGATACCTCTTCGGTAGAGGTTCTTGTAAGTGGTAGAGCTCGGTGCTCTGGTCTTTGGTAGACCTTGTAATCGTCCTCGGTGGATAGTGGAAACCCTTCACGGAGGTGAAGGCGGGGAGTAGAGCGGTGGCTCGAACCTCGAAACAAATATCTTGTGTTTGCGATTGCTTTGTGTCACTATTCTTTATTGTCTTCATTTCTTGCACTCTATTACTTATTGCTTTTAGTTTGTGTTACTTGTGATCTATCTTGTGTGCATTTCATCATTGCATATTATTCATTCTTTGTTCGATCAATTCTCATACAATAAGGTTGCATTGCGCACCTCTAACCCATTCAAGAGGAATCAGGAGGAAGGAGTTCAGAACCCTTCACGGGGTATTCGGCTCTTAGTCTTGTTTTGAGAGATCGTTCATCCATCTTAGTTTTAAAAAGATTGTTAGATTAGCAATTACACCTATTCACCCCCCTCTAGGTGTCTTTCAATGGTATCAGAGCTTGGACTCTAGGCTCTTGGCTTAACAACCTTAGAGAGATCCTATATTTGCTAATCATTTCATTCATTTTCACTTAGTAAAAATGGCCGATGGAATTAAGACCCCTCCTAAGTTTGATGGACTTAACTTTCCCATATGGAAGGTTAAGATGACCGTTTTCTTGCAATCTCTAGGTAGTCGAGTTGCAAAGGCTGTGACCAAATCTTTTAGTGCACCCCCCGGTGATGAATCTACTTGGTCCGAAATTGAGACTAAGGAATTTGATGCCAATGCTAGGGCTCATTATGCACTCCTTCAAGCCCTTAATGATGATGATATATCTAGAGTTATTCATTGCAAGTCCGCATATGAAATTTGGACACATTTGCTAGTTACACATGAGGGGACTTCACAAGTGAAGAGGGCCAAAATAGACCTTCTTCGGTCCCAATATGAGAACTTTTGCATGCAAGAAAATGAAACCATAGATGATATGGTTACAAGATTTACAAAAGATCACTAATGAACTTTCTTCTCTAGGTGATGCTATCGACAACGATCAAAGAGTTAGAAAGATCATCCGGGCTCTTCCTCCTTCATGGAAAGTAAAAGCAACTACCTTGAAGGAACTCAATGACAAGGAGGAGATGGGAGCTAATAGGTCTCATTGGGAACCTCAAAACCCATGAGATGGAGAGAAAAGCTAGGGAGGACATGGCTCCTTCCAAGAAGAAAACAATAGTCTTCAAGAGTTAATCCACACACTCCGACGAAGACGATGAAGAAGAAGATGACGAAGAGCTCTCACTTCTTGTGAAGAACGTTCGGAGGATGTACAATAAGGCTAAGTTTCAAGGAAGAAGGAGATGGCAAGGAGGCAAAGAAGAAAGAAAAATTATTTGCTTCAATTGCTAAAGACCGGGTCACATTGTTGCGGAGTGTCCGGATAAAGTAAAGCCCTCCACCTCAAAGAAGCCTTACAAGAAGAAAGCATTGAAGGCTACATGGGATTCCGAGAGTGAATCCGAGGAGGAAATTGACACCGCCAACATGTGCTTCATGACTAATGAAAGCACAAGCAAGGTAACCCCTTCCACTTCTCTTGATAATGAACTTTCCATGGATGAACTAGGAGAAGCATTTGTAGAATTATCACATAATTATGATTTTCTTAAGAAAAAGTATTTAAAAATGAAAAAGGAAAATGAGTCTCTTAATCATCAAGTTTTTACTCTTGTTAAAGAAAAAGATGAATTACTTTCCACTCTTGTTTCCACCCAAAAAGATTTTGACAACTATAAGATATCATGTAAAGGTAAATTTCCACAAGTTGATAAAAATGAAATTACCATGCTTAAAGAGAAAATTGATTCATTAGGAGTAGTTTTGAAAAAAGTGTGAATTTGACAAAAATAGACTTGAGGCTATGTTTCCTAAGAAACAAGCCCCTAAGAAACATGCTTTTCATGCTCATGCTCATGTTCATACCACACAACCTCTACATCATGCCAACCCCACAAACATGCTCACACTCCACACACACATCATGCATTCATGTATGGTAAAGTGTTTTCATGTTCATATTGTGACCGTAAATGTCACTTAGTTAATTTTTGTTATGATAGACTAAGTGCATCTCGTCATAATGTTTGGGTTCGCAACACTAACTTTCAAGGACCCAAGAAAATTTGGGTACCAAAGTCAACGATTTTGTTAAATGATGTAGGTACCATCCAAGGCCCAAAGACGTAGAGGATTGTGGTATCTTGATAGTGGTTGCTCAAGGCACATGACTTGGGACATCAACAACTTTGCAACACTATCAAGATACCATGAAGGTGGCACCGTCACCTTCGGAGATGATGCCAAGGGTAAAATCATCGGTATCGGTAATGTCAAACTTGGTACATCCCCTTTAATAGAAAATGTTGTTTTAGTTGATGGCCTCAAGCATAATCTCTTGAGTGTTAGTCAACTTTGTGATAAAGGTTTTGATGTTATTTTTGATAATGTAGTTTGTAAAGTAATTGATAGAATATCTAATACTTGTGTGTTTTTCGATTTTCGTGAAAATAATGTTTATATGATAGATATGTCTAATATGTCTTGTAATATTACTTGTTTAAAAGCCCTCGATGATGACTCTTGATTGTGGCATAGAAGATTAGGCCACATTTCTTTTGACCATATATCTAGGTTAAACACAAAGGAAATGGTGAAAGGTATTCCTTGTTTGAATTTTGAAAAGGACCGAGTTTGTGACGCATGTCAATTTGGGAAACAAACTAAGTCTTCTTTCAAGTCAATTAAGGATATCATGACATCACGTCCCTTGGAGTTAATCCATATGGATTTGTTTGGCCCTACTCAAACCAAAAGTCTAAGTGGGAATCGTTTTGCATTTGTTTTGGTTGATGACTTTTCACGTTTTACTTGGGTTTTCTTTCTTGAACATAAAAACCAAGCCTTTTCACATTTTCAAACCTTTAAGAAAAGAGTTGAAAAGGAAAAAGATACTTCAATTTTAAGAATAAGAAGTGATAGAGGATGTGAGTTCATTAACCTACCCTTTACCACTTTTTGTGAAGAACAAGGAATTAAGCATGAACTATCTTGTCCTAAAACTCCACAACAAAATGGAGTAGTTGAACGGAAAAATAGAACATTACAAGAGATGGCTAGGACAATGCTTAGTGAATATGGTCTACCACATTATTTGTGGGCCGAGGCCGTTAATACATCATGCTATATATCAAATCGTGTTTTCTTGTGTAAAAATACTTCAAAAATTTCTTTTGAAATGTATTTTCTAGAAAACCAAATGTTTCATATTTTAAAGTTTTTGGATGCAAATGTTTTGTTTTAAATATAAAAGATAATTTAGGAAAATTTGATGCTAGATCTTATGAGGCAATTTTTGTGGGTTATTCTAATACTAGTAAGGCTTATAGAATCTTCAATAGATCATCCTTGACTATTGAGGAATCTATACATGTTAAGTTTGAAGAATCTAATTTGTTTGTAAAGAATATTATAGAAATAGATGCATTGGATGAAGGCTTGAAGAAAGTTACCTTGGAGGATACACCTACTATGGGAGACAAGCTAAAGGATGATGAAGGAAGTGAAGCTAAAGTAGAAGAGGCTCAAGGAAATGAAAATCAAACAAATAAAGTGGAGCCTACTCAACAACTTTCAAAGGATTGGAGATACAATCCACATCATCCCAAGGACCTTGTCATAGGTGAAGTATCAAAAGGGGTAACCACTCGCTCTAAACTTCATGATTTTTGTGGTCATTATGCATTTATTTCTCATGTTGAACCCAAGAACGTCCTCGAAGCTGAGGCCGATTCATATTGGTTGCTAGCCATGCAAGAGGAGCTCAATCAATTTGAGCGCAACCAAGTTTGGCACCTTGTTCCTAGGCCCACGATAGACCAACAATTGGTACTAAGTGGATCTTTAAGAACAAGTTGCATGAATCGGGTAACGTAGTTAGAAACAAAGCTAGGTTAGTTGCCTAAAGTTACACTCAAATCGAAGGAATTGATTTTGAAGAAACCTTTGCACCCGTAGCACGGCTTGAAGCCATACGGATGACACTAACATTTGCCTCATATAAAGATTTTAAATTGTTTCAAATGGATGTTAAAAGTGCTTTTCTAAATGGTTTTATTGAAGAGGAGGTGTATGTTGAACAACCCCCCGGGTTTGTTGATCCTACACATCCGGATTTTGTTTTTAAATTAGACAAGGCTCTTTATGGTTTGAAACAAGCCCCTAGGGCTTGGTATGAAAGACTTTCTTCATTTTTAATTTCAAATGGTTTTAAGAAAGGTAAAATTGACACAACTTTGTTTACAAAACATGTAGAAAATGACATTCTTATTGTGCAAATTTATGTTGATGACATTATTTTTGGTTCTACTAATGAATCTCTTTGCCAAGTTTTTGAGTCATGCATGAAGGATGAATTTGAAATGTCTATGATGGGGGAGCTCAACTATTTCCTTGGACTCCAAATCAAGCAAAGGAAGGATGGGATCTTCATCAATCAAGCCAAGTACACAAAGGAACTAATCAAGAGGTTCGGGCTTGAAGGTGCTAAAGTGAGCAAAACTCCCATGGCAACAACTACAAAGCTTGACAAGGATGAACAAGGTAAAAGTGTAGACATTAAACTTTATCGTAGCATGATAGGTAGTTTGTTATATTTGACGGCTAGTAGGCCGGATATTATGTTTTCCGTTTGTCTTTGTGCACGTTTTCAATCTTGTCCTAAAGAGTCTCACATAATTACGGTTAAACGCATAATTAGATACCTTAAGGGCACTATTGAAATGGGTTTGTGGTATCCGAAAACCGGTCAATTTTCAATGACGAGTTTTTCGGATGCCGACTATGCGGGTTGTAGGGTAGATAGGAAGAGCACAAGTGGAACATGTCAATTCCTAGGTAATTGTCTTGTATCTTGGTCTTCCAAAAAGCAAAATTCGGTAGCCCTATCAACCGCCGAGGCGGAGTATGTTGCAGCCGGAGCTTGTTGTGCACAAGTTCTTTGGATGAAACATACTCTCCTTGACTATGATTTGCATTTTGATCATGTTAAAATATTTTGTGATAATACTAGTACAATTCATATGATAAAGAATGCAAATCAACATAGTAAAACCAAACACATTGACATTAGGTATCACTTTCTTAGAGATCATTATGAGAAAGGTGATATTGATATTGATTATGTTTCTACCGATTTTCAACTTGCCGATATTTTTACTAAACCATTAGACTATGCTATATTTTCTTTTATTTGTGGTGAGTTGAATGTTTGTATTATGGATTCTTGAAGAAAAACATTTTTAACCCTTTTTGATGTATGACAAAAAGGGGGAGAATAAGTTTAAGTTTGCTTTGATATTATTTGTGTTTTATGGAGAAAAAGGATAAGTTTGTTGTTTATTGCTTATTTGAGTTTTTGACAAAAACTATTGTGTTTTCAATGCTTTATGTATCTTGCTTTTCATAGTCATTTCTTTTATACATAGCATAATTTGAGGGGGAGCTTCCAAGATCTTCTTCCATTTTTGTTTAAATGACTTATATGTTTTGTCATCATCAAAAAGGGGGAGATTGTTGGCCCAAGGTTACAATCACCCGTTTTTAGTATGTTTTGATGATTACAAAACATATATAGTTATTTGTACTAATCATATTTGTTGTTTTAGTGTGTTTCAGGGTTCTAATAATTCTAGGAGCATTCTTCCCTAAAGGAAGATGTTTTGACTCAAGTCACCCCAATTCGGGCTCAAGAATCAAGCTTTCAAGAACATATGGAGAAGCCCGCTTGAAGAACGTGTAGTCCTTTAGAACCAATATAAGAAATAGTTTGTTAAAGTTTGAATTTGGAAAATTGGCTCTAGGATACACACACACATTTTTGTATACAAGTTTTTCATGTTTAAGCTTTTGTTTCTAAGTTTCATGCCTTGACAAATATACATGACTCTAATTTTTACAAAGATATATATCATGTTTAAATCATGTATGTTTTCCCTTTTAAAGCATGATACTTAACTATCTATACTTCAAAATATTTTACAAAACTTCCAAGTTCTGTTTTCCAGCTGTTTTTCTGTTTCAGGCAAGACCGGCCGAACGGACGGGTCGACCGGAGCTTGTGTCCAGGACGTGCACGCTTGTGCATGTCTGTCGGCCGACCGTCCGGTCGACCGACTGAAAGCAGTTTTGCTCTCGGGTTTTCTGGGTCGACCGCCCGGTCGGCCGCCTTCAGAAAACTGTGTTTCCTTCTTGAGGACGGTCGACCCGAGCCCAACGGCTCTTTGCCAGCAGGGCGGACAGCCGACCGGACGGGTCGACCGCCAGGCCTGCAAAGCTCCAACGGCTCTTTCCTCTTTGGTGCAATCTGAAATCTGTTTTCTTGATCTGTTTTTGGCAGACTTTTTCTGAGTTTTTGGAGATCTTTTTCAGATCAAATAAGCTTAAAATAAATTGTTTTTAACCCCTTCCTCACCCTATAAATAGAGGAGATGGGTCTCTTGCAAAAAAAAAAAAGAAAAATCCTTAAGTTTTCAAAGTTTTAAAAAGAGAAGAAAAGTTTTTAAGCTCTACATTTTTCCATTCCTTCTTGAGCTTGTTTTCAGTTGTGTTCTCAAGCAAAGATCATTCTACAACTGAGTTTTTCTCACTACACTTCTTAGAGCCAAAAATTCCCTGCTCAATCTATAAGGAAGTTGTAAAGAGAGAAGTGTTAGTAAAGAGTTTGTGATCCTTTAGAGATCACTTGGTTACTTGTTACTCTTTGTTCATCTTGTGGTGATACCTCTTCGGTAGAGGTTCTTGTAAGTGGTAGAGCTCGGTGCTCTGGTCTTTGGTAGACCTTGTAATCGTCCTCGGCGGATAGTGGAAACCCTTCACGGAGGTGAAGGCGGGGAGTAGAGCGGTGGCTCGAACCTCGAAACAAATATCTTGTGTTTGCGATTGCTTTGTGTCATTATTCTTTATTGTCTTCATTTCTTGCACTCTATTACTTATTGCTTTTAGTTTGTATTACTTGTGATCTATCTTGCGTGCATTTCATCATTGCATATTATTCATTCTTTGTTCGATCAATTCTCATACAACAAGGTTGCATTGTGCACCTCTAACCCATTCAAGGGGAATCAGGAGGAAGGAGTTCAGAACCCTTCACGGGATATTCGGCTCTTAGTCTTGTTTTGAGAGATTGTTGCATCGTTCATCCATCTTAGTTTTAAAAAGATTGTTAGATTAGCAATTACACCTATTCACCCCCTCTAGGTGTCTTTCAATTGGTATCAGAGCTTGGACTCTAGGCTCTTGGCTTAACAACCTTAGAGAGATCCTATATTTGCTAATCATTTCATTCATTTTCACTTAGTAAAAATGGCCGATGGAATTAAGACCCCTCCTAAGTTTGATGGACTTAACTTTCCCATATGGAAGGTTAAGATGACCGTTTTCTTGCAATCTCTAGGTAGTCGAGTTGCAAAGGCTGTGACCAAATCTTTTAGTGCACCCCCCGGTGATGAATCTACTTGGTCCGAAATTGAGACTAAGGAATTTGATGCCAATGCTAGGGCTCATTATGCACTCCTTCAAGCCCTTAATGATGATGATATATCTAGAGTTATTCATTGCAAGTCCGCATATGAAATTTGGACACATTTGCTAGTTACACATGAGGGGACTTCACAAGTGAAGAGGGCCAAAATAGACCTTCTTCGGTCCCAATATGAGAACTTTTGCATGCAAGAAAATGAAACCATAGATGATATGGTTACAAGATTTACAAAGATCACTAATGGACTTTCTTCTCTAGGTGATGCTATCGACAACGATCAAAGAGTTAGAAAGATCATCCGGGCTCTTCCTCCTTCATGGGAAGTAAAAGCAACTACCTTGAAGGAACTCAATGATAAGGAGGAGATGGAGCTAATAGGTCTCATTGGGAACCTCAAAACCCATGAGATGGAGAGAAAAGCTAGGGAGGACATGGCTCCTTCCAAGAAGAAAACAATAGCCTTCAAGAGTCAATCCACACACTCCGACGAAGACGATGAAGAAGAAGATGACGAAGAGCTCTCACTTCTTGTGAAGAACGTTCGAAGGATGTACAATAAGGCTAAGTTTCAAGGAAGAAGGAGATGGCAAGGAGGCAAAGAAGAAAGAAAAATTATTTACTTCAATTGCTAAAGACCGGGTCACATTGTTGCGGAGTGTCCGGATAAAGTAAAGCCCTCCACCTCAAAGAAGCCTTACAAGAAGAAAGCATTGAAGGCTACATGGGATTCCGAGAGTGAATCCGAGGAGGAAATTGACACCGCCAACATGTGCTTCATGGCTAATGAAAGCACAAGCAAGGTAACCCCTTCCACTTCTCTTGATAATGAACTTTCCATGGATGAACTAGGAGAAGCATTTGTAGAATTATCACATAATTATGATTTTCTTAAGAAAAAGTATTTAAAAATGAAAAAGGAAAATGAGTCTCTTAATCATCAAGTTTTTACTCTTGTTAAAGAAAAAGATGAATTACTTTCCACTCTTGTTTCCACCCAAAAAGATTTTGACAACTATAAGATTTCATGTAAAGGTAAATTTCCACAAGTTGATAAAAATGAAATTACCATGCTTAAAGAGAAAATTGATTCATTAGGAGTAGTTTTGAAAAAGTGTGAATTTGACAAAAATAGACTTGAGGCTATGTTTCCTAAGAAACAAGCCCCTAAGAAACATGCTTTTCATGCTCATGCTCATGTTCATACCACACAACCTCTACATCATGCCAAACCCCACAAACATGCTCACACTCCACACACACATCATGCATTCATGTATGGTAAAGTGTTTTCATGTTCATATTGTGACCGTAAAGGTCACTTAGTTAATTTTTGTTATGATAGACTAAGTGCATCTCGTCATAATGTTTGGGTTCGCAACACTAACTTTCAAGGACCCAAGAAAATTTGGGTACCAAAGTCAACGATTTTGTTAAGTGATGTAGGTACCATCCAAGGCCCAAAGACGTAGAGGATTGTGGTATCTTGATAGTGGTTGCTCAAGGCACATGACTTGGGACATCAACAACTTTGCAACACTATCAAGATACCATGAAGGTGGCACCGTCACCTTCAGAGATGATGCCAAGGGTAAAATCATCGGTATCGGTAATGTCAAACTTGGTACGTCCCCTTTAATAGAAAATGTTGTTTTAGTTGATGGCCTCAAGCATAATCTCTTGAGTGTTAGTCAACTTTATGATAAAGGTTTTGATGTTGTTTTGATAATGTAGTTTGTAAAGTAATTGATAGAATATCTAATACTTGTGTGTTTTCCGATTTTCGTGAAAATAATGTTTATATGATAGAAATGTCTAATATGTCTTGTAATATTACTTGTTTAAAAGCCCTCGATGATGACTCTTGGTTGTGGCATAGAAGATTAGGCCACATTTCTTTTGACCACATATCTAGGTTAAACACAAAGGAAATGGTGAAAGGTATTCCTTGTTTGAATTTTGAAAAGGACCGAGTTTGTGACGCATGTCAATTTGGGAAACAAATTAAGTCTTCTTTCAAGTCAATTAAGGATATCATGACATCACGTCCCTTGGAGTTAATCCATATGGATTTGTTTGGCCCTACTCAAACTAAAAGTCTAAGTGGGAATCGTTTTGCATTTGTTTTGGTTGATGACTTTTCACGTTTTACTTGGGTTTTCTTTCTTGAACATAAAAACCAAGCCTTTTCACATTTTCAAGCCTTTAAGAAAAGAGTTGAAAAGGAAAAAGATACTTCAATTTTAAGAATAAGAAGTGATAGAGGAGGTGAGTTCATTAACCTACCCTTTACCACTTTTTGTGAAGAACAAGGAATTAAGTATGAACTATCTTGTCCTAAAACTTCACAACAAAATGGAGTAGTTGAACGGAAAAATAGAACATTACAAGAGATGGCTAGGACAATGCTTAGTAAATATGGTCTACCAGATTATTTGTGGGCCGAGGCCGTTAATACATCATGCTATATATCAAATCGTGTTTTCTTGTGTAAAAATACTTCAAAAACTTCTTTTGAAATGTACTTTTCTAGAAAACCAAATGTTTCATATTTTAAAGTTTTGGATGCAAATGTTTTGTTTTAAATATAAAAGATAATTTAGGAAATTTGATGCTAGATCTTATGAGGCAATTTTTGTGGGTTATTCTAATACTAGTAAGGCTTATAGAATCTTCAATAGATCATCCTTGACTATTGAGGAATCTATACATGTTAAGTTTGAAGAATCTAATTTGTTTGTTAAGAATATTGTAGAAATAGATGCATTGGATGAAGGTTTGGAGAAAGTTACCTTGGAGGATACACCTACTATGGGAGACAAGCTAAAGGATGATGAAGGAAGTGAAGCTAAAGTAGAAGAGGCTCAAGGAAATGAAAATCAAACAAATGAAGTGGAGCCTACTCAACAACTTCCAAAGGATTGGAGATACAATCCATATCATCCCAAGGACCTTGTCATAGGTGAAGTATCAAAAGGGGTAACCACTCGCTCTAAACTTCATGATTTTTGTGGTCATTATGCATTTATTTCTCATGTTGAACCCAAGAACGTCCTCGAAGCCGAGGCCGATTCATATTGGTTGCTAGCCATGCAAGAGGAGCTCAATCAATTTGAGCGCAACCGAGTTTGGCACCTTATTCCTAGGCCCCACGATAGACCAACAATTGGTACTAAGTGGATCTTTAAGAATAAGTTGGATGAATCGAGTAACGTAGTTAGAAACAAAGCTAGGTTAGTTGCCCAAAGTTACACTCAAATCGAAGGAATTGATTTTGAAGAAACCTTTGCACCCGTAGCACGGCTTGAAGCCATACGGATGACACTAGCATTTGCCTCATATAAAGATTTTAAATTGTTTCAAATGGATGTTAAAAGTGCTTTTCTAAATGGTTTTATTGAAGAGGAGGTGTATGTTGAACAACCCCCCGGGTTTGTTGATCCTACACATCCGGATTTTGTTTTTAAATTAGACAAGGCTCTTTATGGTTTGAAACAAGCCCCTAGGGCTTGGTATGAAAGACTTTCTTCATTTTTAATTTCAAATGGTTTTAAGAAAGGTAAAATTGACATAACTTTGTTTACAAAACATGTAGAAAATGACATTCTTATTGTGCAAATTTATGTTGATGACATTATTTTTGGTTCTACTAATGAATCTCTTTGCCAAGTTTTGAGTCATGCATGAAGGATGAATTTGAAATGTCTATGATGGGGGAGCTCAACTATTTCCTTGGACTCCAAATCAAGCAAAGGAAGGATGGGATCTTCATCAATCAAGCCAAGTACACAAAGGAACTAATTAAGAGGTTCGGGCTTGAAGGTGCTAAAGTGAGCAAAACTCCCATGGCAACAACTACAAAGCTTGACAAGGATGAACAAGGTAAAAGTGTAGACATTAAACTTTATCGTAGCATGATAGGTAGTTTGTTATATTTGACGGCTAGTAGGCCGGATATTATGTTTTTCGTTTGTCTTTTTGCACGTTTTCAATCTTGTCCTAAAGAGTCTCACATAATTGCGGTTAAACGCATAATTAGATACCTTAAGGGCACTATTGAAATGGGTTTGTGGTATCCGAAAACCGGTCAATTTTCAATGACGAGTTTTTCGGATGCCGACTATGCGGGTTGTAGGGTAGATAGGAAGAGCACAAGTGGAACATGTCAATTCCTAGGTAATTGTCTTGTATCTTGGTCTTCCAAAAAGCAAAATTCGGTAGCCCTATCAACCGCCGAGGCGGAGTATGTTGCAGCCGGAGCTTGTTGTGCACAAGTTCTTTGGATGAAACATATTCTCCTTGACTATGATTTGTATTTTGATCATGTTAAAATATTTTGTGATAATACTAGTACAATTCATATGATAAAGAATGCAAATCAACATAGTAAAACCAAACACATTGACATTAGGTATCACTTTCTTAGAGATCATTATGAGAAAGGTGATATTGATATTGATTATGTTTCTAACGATTTTCAACTTGCCGATATTTTTACTAAACCATTAGACTATGCTAGATTTTCTTTTATTTGTGGTGAGTTGAATGTTTGTATTATGTATTCTTGAAGAAAAACATTTTTAACCCTTTTTGATGTATGACAAAAAGAGAGAGAATAAGTTTAAGTTTGCTTTGATATTATTTGTGTGTTATGGAGAAAATGGATAAGTTTGTTGTTTATTGTTTATTTGAGTTTTTGACAAAAACTATTGTGTTTTCAATGCTTTATATATCTTGCTTTCATAGTCATTTCTTTTATACATAGCATAATTTGAGGGGGAGCTTCCAAGATCTTCTTCCATTTTTGTTTAAATGACTTATATGTTTTGTCATCATCAAAAAGTGGGAGATTGTTGGCCCAAGGTTACAATCACCCGTTTTTAGTGTGTTTTGATGATTACAAAACATATATAGTTATTTGTACTAATCATATTTGTTGTTTTAGTGTGTTTCAGGGTTCTAATAATTCTAGGAGCATTCTTCCCTAAAGGAAGATGTTTTGACTCAAGTCACCTCAATTCGGGCTCAAGAATCAAGCTTTCAAGAACATATGGAGAAGCCCGCTTGAAGAACTTGTAGTCCTTTAGAACCAATGTAAGAAATAGTTTGTTAAAGTTTGAGTTTGGAAAATTGGCTCTAGGATACACACACACATTTTTGTATACAAGTTTTTCATGTTTAAGCTTTTGTTTCTAAGTTTCATGCCTTGACAAATATACATGACTCTAATTTTTACAAAGATATATATCATGTTTAAATCATGTATGTTTACCCTCTTAAAGCATGATACTTAGCTATCTATACTTCAAAATATTTTACAAAACTTCCAAGTTCTGTTTTCCAGCTGTTTTTCTGTTTCAGGCAAGACCGGCCGACCGGACGGGTCGACCGGAGCTTGTGTCCAGGACGTGCACGCTTGTGCATGTCTGTCGGCCGACCGTCCGGTCGACCGACTGAAAGCAGTTTTGCTCTCGGGTTTTCTGGGTCGACCGCCCGGTCGGCCGCCTTCAGAAAACTGTGTTTCTTTCTTGAGGACGGTCGACCGGACGGTCGACCCGAGCCCAACGACTCTTTGCCAGCAGGGCGGACGGCCGACCGGACGGGTCGACCGCCAGGCCTGCAAAGCTCCAACGGCTCTTTCCTCTTTGGTGCAATCTGAAATCTGTTTTCTTGATCTATTTTTGACAGACTTTTTCTGAGTTTTTGGAGATCTTTTTCAGATCAAATAAGCTTAAAATAAATTGTTTTTAACCCCTTCCTCACCCTATAAATAGAGGAGATGGGTCTCTTGCAAAAAAAAAAAAAAGAAAAATCCTTAAGTTTTCAAAGTTTTAAAAAGAGAGGAAAAGTTTTTAAGCTCTACATTTTTCCATTCCTTCTTGAGCTTGTTTTCAGTTGTGTTCTCAAGCAAAGATCATTCTACAACTGAGTTTTTCTCACTACACTTCTTAGAGCCAAAATTTCCTACTCAATCTATAAGGAAGTTGTAAAGAGAGAAGTGTTTGTAAAGAGTTTGTGATCCTTTAGAGATCACTTGGTTACTTGTTACTCTTTGTTCATCTTGTGGTGATACCTCTTCGGTAGAGGTTCTTGTAAGTGGTAGAGCTCGGTGCTCTGGTCTTTGGTAGACCTTGTAATCGTCCTCGGTGGATAGTGGAAACCCTTCACGGAGGTGAAGGCGGGGAGTAGAGCGGTGGCTCGAACCTCGAAACAAATATCTTGTGTTTGCGATTGCTTTGTGTCACTATTCTTTATTGTCTTCATTTCTTGCACTCTATTACTTATTGCTTTTAGTTTGTGTTACTTGTGATCTATCTTGTGTGCATTTCATCATTGCATATTATTCATTTTTGTTCGATCAATTCTCATACAACAAGGTTGCATTGCGCACCTCTAACCCATTCAAGAGGAATCAGGAGGAAGGAGTTCAGAACCCTTCACAGGGTATTCGGCTCTTAGTCTTGTTTTGAGAGATCGTTGCATCATTCATCCATCTTAGTTTTAAAAAGATTGTTAGATTAGCAATTACACCTATTCACCCCCCCTAGGTGTCTTTCAGAACTTGCATCCCTGCGGTGAACCGGGACCTTCCGTCTTGAAGATTTTCGACTCCCCACTCTCGGCAGAGATCTTATCCTGCCAATTTCCAAAGAAGTTTGTTGTTTCAACCTTCGACTGTTACACCAAAGTGATTGATCTGGTCCAGCACATCTGGCATTATCATGTCAAGATGGCGTTCTACTCCCATGATGACTTGCTCATGTGTCGGGTGTTTTCATCCAGTCTAAAAGGCGTGGCTTTGGACTAGTTCTACTCCCTTTAAATTTATCCCATTGTATAGCTCTTATTTACCTATTATTTATATATAAATAATACTATTCAGGTATTTTTAGTGGTTTTGCATATGGCTTTATTAAAAAAAGACCAGACAACAATTGCGCACTTTGGAGAAGTGGTCAAGCCGAAAGGAACTTCAATGGAAGACTTGACATTGTCGGGACTGCTCTGCTACACTTGAAGATCATATCTAAAGAAATCCATGTCCAATATAAAAGAGCTGGAGTTCGCAGTGATTAAAACGTAATCTCACAAAAGTTCATGTGCTTAAACGCAAAATATAGCTGAAATCTGAAGTGTAAAATTGTTTATTTAACTTCTTTTGTGTTATTTTGGTGGACTTTGTTGTAAAATAGCCTAAGAGTTGTAGGCTATAAATACCACATGTAGCCTAGGATTTTAGGTGGCCTTGCTTTTGGCCGCTATCTCAATTTTCACAGCCAATTCCTTTGAATTGAAAATTAATTATTTTTTTTCATCATTGCGCTTTGTTTATTTCTTTTGCTTTTCATTTTGTGATCTGTGTTTTAATCATTATGGACGGCGATGCCCCACGCGAGATCAGTCATTTTTCCTCCACGTGCTATCTCATTTGGCGTGCGAGAGCAACAGGCGATCACACGACTTCTCTGCTCGGAGTTCGTGTGAGAGCGACGTGGGCGATGTGTTTAGCCTCGTGACCAGAGCGAGGCGACAACGGAGTCTAGCGGCAGCGAAAATGACAGCGCGAGGCAGAGCCTGAGGGGCCCACGATAGGTGTTGATTTTTGTCTCCTCCTGAGGCACTGGTTCCAGATTCTTCTCCAATCTGGTACACCCTTTTTACCCTGAATTAATCCAGTTAGTTAATTAGATTAGTTAATTAATATTAAGCTATTATTTAGATTATTGTGTTATGGAGGATAAATTCCTTGCAAATATCTAGTAGAGATGAACCTATGCTAAAAATCACGTAAATAATTTGATCTCATGTTTAGGGATAAAATTGCACATCAAACTATTCAGATATAATTGGTAATTAATATCTAGAGTTAATTATATATTTGACATGTTATGTACTAGGGCTTCTTGTAACGCCCCGATCCCGCTGATACGGGGACGTCACTGCAACGTATATACGTAAGTCCGAAGTACCTTCCCGTATATACGCTAAGCATCAGTACAGACAAGAATCAGAGTACGGAAGCAAATGGTGCATTATACATTCCAACACATGAGTACAATTACAAAGTTATCACCAGAGGTGATCCAATATTTCATGAATATTACATCACTGATATGCGCAAATGCGGGAATACAAGGAAATGAACAAGTTCTGGACGGTCTGTTGGAGATCCACGCTACCGCTGCGCCACTCTGATCAGCAACTGGGAGAATCCACACGCTCCTAGCTCCATGACCTGGACGTGAGGTCCAGGGAGTCAGTGACACTCCCCAGGCGAGTGGGATAGAAAGCCAAGTGGCGAAGCAAGGACGAGCACAAGTGTGCATATAACAATTGATATCAAGTTCAGAAAACAGGGGTTAGAACACAAGTCTAGAAGGTATGAACAAGTATAACATAATATCCATAAAACAGGAAATCTTACAAGCAAGATTGATTTTATAAGCTTAGGTCACGGTCCCATGAGACTAGTACATCGAAGGAATAATCCAAACAAGGAAACCCTCATCTATATACCGTTATCTCATGCCACCGAAATCCAAGCGTATAGAATCAGAGTTGCAAATCATACGATAGTCAAAACGGGAATGCATAGCAAGAACAACATGAATCCAAACAGGAACAAGGAATAGACAGGACCGGAGTACATAAAGGAAGTCATAACAGTCATCCTAACAGGAATCATAATAAAGATCATAGCAGGAATCATCACTGGAATCATATACAAGAAATAAGGATCATAACAATAACTATAACTGGACCTATTATTATTATTATTACTCGTCTGACCCATATATCTCGGTATGTGTCCAGGTGTGCACCCCAACACACATACATCCATATATAAGCAAGTCGAGGGTTGTTAACGGAAGTAGATGGAGAACTGATAACACTTCTTATAGTAGTTTCCATTCACCTGGAAACAGTTTTGGAGGTCAAAAATCCCCTATTCAGTAAACAGATTCACTACCGCCAGTATATATATATATACATATATATATATATACTTATATTACACCTACTATAAGCAAGGTATCATTCCGGCATCCATCACTTCCTCCCATACCCATACAAGTTGTCCTTTTTAAGATTTATTAGCTAATTATCACTTTATGGGAAATAATAGAAAATGAACATGATCAGGAATTTAGGAGTACACCAGTACTATATAGTCAGGTCACTGCATGTAAAGTAGGAAAACAGGTCACTGATCATGAAACTGAATAACAAGTCAATATTCCCGTAAAAGAGATAATCACAAGTCAAATATATCATGCTGGATGTAAAGTGATAGCATGACAAGTGGTGATGTATATCAGGTAACACGTATACAAAGAGATTGATAATTATTCAAGGTGAGTCATGGTCTAGCCAGAGGGTATAGCAAGTCAGGTGATATACATGTGTTAAAAGGAAGCATGCAACTGACAGGTCTGAAGTAATAGCATGGCAATCATAGCAGAAACTCAGAAGTCAACGACCACGAAGGATCGGCCACGCATAATATAAAAACAGTAAAAGACATATAGACATGGAATCAAATACATGGAAATAGGAAGCGAAATACTTATCGTCCCGACGAAACGAGAAACTCAAATAGAGATGAAAGAAGAGCGAGACTACTCGCATAATCAAAGAAATAGGAAGATAGCGAGAACACTCGCCTAAATCACCAGAAACGCCGAAAGGTTTGAAGTCCATAGAACTCGGGACGCGCCATAAATCCACAGCAAACAGACAGGATTAGTCGACTTAGGGAGATATAGTAGTCGACTTATGAAGGGTTTAGTCGACTATAGATAAGGGGCAAGTCGACTAGGAAAATGAGGTATTCGACTAGGAAAATGGGATAGTCGACTATAGGGTTCAAGTCGACTAGGAAAGGGAGTAGTCGACTATAGAAGACTACGTTTCAAAGAGTTAGTCGACTAGGGAAAGGGATTAGTCGACTAATGAAGGGATCAAGTCGACTGACAGAGTGAAAACAAAAAACAGAACTCTGTCAAGGAAGATGGTGGTTTTGATTTTGTGGAGAGGTTGTGTGGTGGTAGTTTTGGAAAAGGTAAAGAAGAAGGTGGAGGCTATGGTGAAGTTGTGGAGGTTTTGGTTCTGGAGAAGTGATGAAGAGATGAATGAAATGAAATGGAGAAGGAGAGGTATTTATAGAGTTTTGGATTTGTGAAGGTGATGCAAATAATAAAGAGAAGGGCTTATTTGCAAAATGGAAGGGGGTGAGGTGTTTCTCTTGGCCAATGGTGGCTTGCCATGGTGAGGGGTGAGGTGGAATGGAAGTGTGTGGAAGTTGGTGAGGTGTCCCTTGGCCAATCAAAACTTGCCATGGAGATGGTGAGGTGGAGGTTTGTGTGGTGGAGAATTGGTGGAAATGAAAGGAAACTTAGGGTGGAAGTAAAAGGAAATAAAGAAAATAGAAAAGAAAAGAAATGAAAAGAGAAGATATTCTCTTGGAAGTAAAAATAGAAAATATTGAAAACACGGATTCCCGGGTTTAAGTCGAGGATGCGGAAAAACATTTCGGAAAATACCGAAATCGTCCCGAAATCAAGTATTTCGGATCGACTCGAAATAATTATCAAAAATCAATAATATTATATTAAGAAACATAGTGAAATCCGTTTTATGAAATACTTTATAGTTTTAAAACTAAAAATCCCGGAATCAATCAAGATACCGACTCCGGTGGAATTTTCATAAATTCATAAAATCTCCAGAAAAAGTATTTAGGAAAGAAATGTGATTCTAAGAATTAAAGTCTAAAGGACCATCTAGAAATTCCTAGCTGATTGTGAAATAAAAATCCAGGAATCGGTCAGCGACACTGGCCGACACCGTTTTGAAGATTTTCAATTTAATTCAGGAAAATTCCAGAAAATCATAGAAAATCTAATATATTGAAAAATAATATTTGAAACTGAAATCGGTCAAATACAAGAAGTAAATCGAAAAATACGATCGAAGAACTGAATACGTAACTAAGTACGTATTCCGGGAGCGGGGTATTACAATCCACCCACCTTACAAAAAATTGCGTCCTCGCAATTTCGTTAAGGGGTAAATTGAACACAAAGGGGACAAAGGCTGGAATAAAGGCTTCATAAAACCAAAACAGGGTAAAGGATGGAAAGGATTAGGAATCAAAGGAAGGATGATCAAGATAGAATAGATAACTCTGTACTTGTAGTTGGAATGTATAACCAAGACTCATGCATTCTGGACGTACTGAGGAAGTAAGAGCCTAAGCTCTGATACCAACCTGTAACGCCCCGATCCCGCTGATACGGGGACGTCACTGCAACGTATATACGTAAGTCCGAAGTACCTTCCCGTATATACGCTAAGCATCAGTACAGACAAGAATCAGAGTACGGAAGCAAATGGTGCATTATACATTCCAACACATGAGTACAATTACAAAGTTATCACCAGAGGTGATCCAATATTTCATGAATATTACATCACTGATATGCGCAAATGCGGGAATACAAGGAAATGAACAAGTTCTGGACGGTCTGCTGGAGATCCACGCTACCGCTGCGCCACTCTGATCAGCAACTGGGAGAATCCACACGCTCCTAGCTCCATGACCTGGACGTGAGGTCCAGGGAGTCAGTGACACTCCCCAGGCGAGTGGGATAGAAAGCCAAGTGGCGAAGCAAGGACGAGCACAAGTGTGCATATAACAATTGATATCAAGTTCAGAAAACAGGGGTTAGAACACAAGTCTAGAAGGTATGAACAAGTATAACATAATATCCATAAAACAGGAAATCTTACAAGCAAGATTGATTTATAAGCTTAGGTCACGGTCCCATGAGACTAGTACATCGAAGGAATAATCCAAACAAGGAAACCCTCATCTATATACCGTTATCTCATGCCACCGAAATCCAAGCGTATAGAATCAGAGTTGCAAATCATACGATAGTCAAAACGGGAATGCATAGCAAGAACAACATGAATCCAAAACAGGAACAAGGAATAGACAGGACCGGAGTACATAAAGGAAGTCATAACAGTCATCCTAACAGGAATCATAATAAAGATCATAGCAGGAATCATCACTGGAATCATATACAAGAAATAAGGATCATAACAATAACTATAACTGGACCTATTATTATTATTATTACTCGTCTGACCCATATATCTCGGTATGTGTCCAGGTGTGCACCCCAACACACATACATCCATATATAAGCAAGTCGAGGGTTGTTAACGGAAGTAGATGGAGAACTGATAACACTTCTTATAGTAGTTTCCATTCACCTGGAAACAGTTTTGGAGGTCAAAAATCCCCCTATTCAGTAAACAGATTCACTACCGCCAGTATATATATATATACATATATATATATATACTTATATTACACCTACTATAAGCAAGGTATCATTCCGGCATCCATCACTTCCTCCCATACCCATACAAGTTGTCCTTTTTAAGATTTATTAGCTAATTATCACTTTATGGGAAATAATAGAAAATGAACATGATCAGGAATTTAGGAGTACACCAGTACTATATAGTCAGGTCACTGCATGTAAAGTAGGAAAACAGGTCACTGATCATGAAACTGAATAACAAGTCAATATTCCCGTAAAAGAGATAATCACAAGTCAAATATATCATGCTGGATGTAAAGTGATAGCATGACAAGTGGTGATGTATATCAGGTAACACGTATACAAAGAGATTGATAATTATTCAAGGTGAGTCATGGTCTAGCCAGAGGGTATAGCAAGTCAGGTGATATACATGTGTTAAAAGGAAGCATGCAACTGACAGGTCTGAAGTAATAGCATGGCAATCATAGCAGAAACTCAGAAGTCAACGACCACGAAGGATCGGCCACGCATAATATAAAAACAGTAAAAGACATATAGACATGGAATCAAATACATGGAAATAGGAAGCGAAATACTTATCGTCCCGACGAAACGAGAAACTCAAATAGAGATGAAAGAAGAGCGAGACTACTCGCATAATCAAAGAAATAGGAAGATAGCGAGAACACTCGCCTAAATCACCAGAAACGCCGAAAGGTTTGAAGTCCATAGAACTCGGGACGCGCCATAAATCCACAGCAAACAGACAGGATTAGTCGACTTAGGGAGATATAGTAGTCGACTTATGAAGGGTTAGTCGACTATAGATAAGGGGCAAGTCGACTAGGAAAATGAGGTATTCGACTAGGAAAATGGGATAGTCGACTATAGGGTTCAAGTCGACTAGGAAAGGGAGTAGTCGACTATAGAAGACTACGTTTCAAAGAGTTAGTCGACTAGGGAAAGGGATTAGTCGACTAATGAAGGATCAAGTCGACTGACAGAGTGAAAACAGAAAAACAGAACTCTGTCAAGGAAGATGGTGGTTTTGATTTTGTGGAGAGGTTGTGTGTGGTGGTAGTTTTGGAAAAGGTAAAGAAGAAGGTGGAGGCTATGGTGAAGTTGTGGAGGTTTTGGTTCTGGAGAAGTGATGAAGAGATGAATGAAATGAAATGGAGAAGGAGAGGTATTTATAGAGTTTTGGATTTGTGAAGGTGATGCAAATAAATAAAAGAGAGGGGCTTATTTGCAAAATGGAAGGGGGTGAGGTGTTTCTCTTGGCCAATGGTGGCTTGCCATGGTGAGGGGTGAGGTGGAATGGAAGTGTGTGGAAGTTGGTGAGGTTGTCCCTTGGCCAATCAAAACTTGCCATGGAGATGGTGAGGTGGAGGTTGTGTGGTGGAGAATTGGTGGAAATGAAAGGAAACTTAGGGTGGAAGTAAAAGGAAATAAAGAAAATAGAAAAAGAAAAGAAATGAAAGAGAAGATATTCTCTGGAAGTAAAAATAGAAAATATTGAAAACACGGATTCCCGGGTTTAAGTCGAGGATGCGGAAAACATTTCGGAAAATACCGAAATCGTCCCGAAATCAAGTATTTCGGATCGACTCGAAATAATTATCAAAAATCAATAATATTATATTAAGAAACATAGTGAAATCCGTTTTATGAAATACTTTATAGTTTTAAAACTAAAAATCCCGGAATCAATCAAGATACCGACTCCGGTGGAATTTTCATAAATTCATAAAATCTCCAGAAAAAGTATTTAGGAAAGAAATGTGATTCTAAGAATTAAAGTCTAAAGGACCATCTAGAAAATTCCTAGCTGATTGTGAAATAAAAATCCAGGAATCGGTCAGCGACACTGGCCGACACCGGTTTTGAAGATTTTCAATTTAATTCAGGAAAATTCCAGAAAATCATAGAAAATCTAATATATTGAAAAATAATATTTGAAACTAAAATCGGTCAAATACAAGAAGTAAATCGAAAAATACGATCGAAGAACTGAATACGTAACTAAGTACGTATTCCGGGAGCGGGGTATTACACTTCTATTCCATACTTAGATTTTTTTTTTTATTGTTTTTTCGTGAATTTCATTATTGCATTTAGATTTATCTTTGACGGATTCTTATTGTGATAGTAATGATTTGTGCTTAGATCTAATGTCTAGTATTTTCTTCCTTTTAGAGACGGCAGTTTGATGATTTTTAATTAAATAATAAAAATGAGAGATTAATATTTACTGCTTGATAATTAATTTAGGGGATTTAAACCTAGGTACTTGACTATTCTAGATTTGTAAATAATTCAGTATCCAAACTTCCAAAATTTGATAAATCTACTTAGATAGTGTTTTAACTTGTAGAAAGCACATGTCCCTAAGGATCGACCCTCAAGTGCTACAACTGATTGACCATATACTTGCGATATTTTTATAACAGTGAAAGTAAAATCTCCATCAAGTTTTTGGCGCGGGGACTATAACACCCTGTTCCTGGAATACGTATTTAGATACATATTCAAATTTTTTGATCATATTCTTTAATATATCGCCCTGTATTTATTTATTTTTTGATTATTTATATCATTACTTGGTATCGTATCCGAATTTTCAGACTTAGAGTTAACCCTAGTCTGAACCAGGGACCCGATCTGAGTGTACTGATCGATTTGGCCTTTTAGATAATCAAATTTTACCAATTTTAGTTTCAAATATCATTTTCTAATATTTTAGATTTTTCATGATTTTATGAAAATTTTCCGAATTAAATTGTAACTCTTCAAAACTAGTATCGACCGGTGTCGCTGATTGATTCTCAGATTTTTTTTAAATTGCAAACAGAGTTGAATTTTTAGAAACTGCTTTTACTTATTTTTAGAGTCACATTCTCTATCTAAACACATTTTTCAGATTTTTGTGAATTTATCAGAATTCTACCGGATTTGGTGTTGACAGTATCGCTGGTAGATTCTAAGATTTTTAATTTAAAAATAGAATTAAATTTCTTAAAATTAATTTCACCAAATACTTTATTATAATATTTACTATTTTTGTGAATTTTTAGGGATCGTTCCAGGTTACTTTATTTTTCGGGCTTTTCTGAAATTTTGGTGTTTTTCTAGATTTCAGAGTTTTATTCAAATATTTTCTTTTATTTTTTTCCTGCTTTTTAATTTTCTTCTCCATCATTCTTTTTCCTTTTCTTTTGCTTTTCTTTTTTCCCTATTTTTCTCCACCACACAAAATCCACTACAAATATCTTCTTCTTCACTATTTCTCTCTCCTCCCTTTCTCTCTCCAACCCAACGAGGGTCTACCCTAGCATGGTCGGATGCGGGTTCAGCCCCAGTCCAACGTGGGCCTGGCCAGAAGACCCAAACGCGGCTCTCATCCCCAATTTCCCCTTTTAAATATATCTCAATCTCTCTCTTTCTCTAATTTATTCCACTCTCTTCTTTAATCTCACTCTCTCTTCTCTTATTCATTATGCCAAGAAGTTGGCTCTCCACCTCCGGCTGACCTCCATGTCAGCGACCCCCATGGCTGGCGACGAGCCCTCCTTCGGCCATTTCCTTACTCTTAATCTCCTTCCTCTACTATCTCCATCTCCTTTCTCCACCATCAGAATCACCATCCTCTACAAATCCCCCACCATTCCCTCCTTCAATCCACCACCACAACCATCTCCTCTTCAATTCTATCACTCTCACCTCCAAGATCTCCTCCATCTCCACCTCCAAAACCCCCCACAACCATAACATCCACCATTTTCTTCAACAACTCCACCACCATCTCCATCTTCTTCTTCTTTCAATTACACCACCATCACCTTCATCAACCCCCACCATCATCACCTCTGACCCCATGCCGGCGACCTGGTTGGTGCCTCCTTGGTCGGCGGGCCCCTATCTCTGGCCAAGCATGTAACGGTCCCAGTTTAAATTTTCCATTTAATCATAATCATCTCGTATAATTCAAACGTGGGCCCACCAAGGTATAATACTTCCAATATGATCATCAGAACTCTTCACTATCCATCAGAATTTCTACTAAGATAACATCGAGACTTATCATATTAACACCATGGTTCGAAAATCTATAAGAAACACAGTCTATAATTACCATATCAGGATATATATACATACACAGTTAGAGTCCAACACCAGGTCCTTTAAAAATTACAAATCAAGGGTGATACCCAGCTAAGGTACGCATGCTTATACAAAATCATATACATAACAAAAGTAACTTCTAAAACAGTGGTTCCGATGATGATTGCCCGCGCAATTGCCCTTAAGCGGGTCCCTTGCCCTTGTCCAAACCTGTAGGTGGAGTTAGAATAGAGTGAGCTTGACGGCTCAGTGAGTAAAACAATAGTTAAATATGCCTATCAAGTAGGTATACATGGCTAAATTATCAGGTCGACATATGTGTCGTTATACTAATTTTTTTTTTATAGGATCTTACCAAAACAAAACACAGTAACAAGGCCTTACTAGTCGACTAGGCCACCCTATAGTCGACTAAGGCTAACTGTAAGTCGACTAATTCTGAAGCTATAGTCGACTAACTTTGCTCCACACGTATCTGCTTCTTTACTAGCAGCCAGGGATTTATGTAGTCGACTAACTTTCCTGGTATAGTCGACTAACTCAAGTACTAGTCGACTTGAAGTTCCCTATAGTCGACTAATTCTGGGTCAAAAGTTGTGTTACTCTCTGTATGTCACCTATAGTCGACTACCCTCCTGGTGTAGTCGACTAATCCAATATATTAGTCGACTAGTAAGTCGACTCAAGTCGACTAATTCTGTCCAAAACAGATTGTTAACTTTCTGTTTGTTCTTTGTATCTGGGATTAGTCGACTACAGTCTGTATGTAGTCGACTAATCCTGCTATCCAGCAGTTTATCTGCCTAATTATCACACTTATAGTCGACTATCCCAGGGACCAAGTCGACTACCCTACATAGAAATCGCCTGTTAAGAAGTGATTCCAGGTTAAGTGTTAAGGATTTATGTATGATTATATCATAGGATTTCTATCTTAGTAATATCCATATACACAAACATAATCTCCCCTTCTACGCCTCCGGTTCAACCCGGTCCCTTCCTCCGTAAAATCTCCCCTTCTACGCCTCCGGTTCAACCCGGTCCATTCCTCCATTACATACAATATATAATCTCCCCTTCTACGCCTCCGGTTCAACCCGGTCCCTTCCTCCAACACATCATACCATCATATAATATCAATATGCATGACATATACTAATATCACGGACTCCTAAACAAAAGTAGTAAGTACTTGCGAAATTGAAAACACATGAGTCTTTATGAGGTAGCTAGCATTTCTTGATATCACAAACTATGCATGATCCCAAAAATATTCATAACATCAAGTACTTGTCTATCTCTTACGTTTAGTTCATTTCCTACTTCATTCTACTCATCACGTTATTAAGATTGACATGTTCTACTCACTCTTGAAGTGGTATAATCTGATTTTTGCTGCTGCCCTTTGTTGTTGCTGCTGCTGCCTTTTGTTGCTGCTGCTGCTTAGCTGCTGCTGCTGTTGCTTTGCTGCTGTTGCTGCTGTTGCTTTACTGCTGCAGCTGCTGTTGCTTTGCTGCAGGAAGTGAAAGAGAGGGAGGGAGTTTGTGAAGAGGGAGAGGGTTTTTAACCAAATGTTTTAATCCCCTTCAACCCCCCTCTATTTATAGCCTCTAACTCTCCATAATAATGTGCCATGTGTCCCCTATATATCCTATCAAGTCTACTCTACTCCATGCCCTATGCCAAGCTCCATGTCTCCCCCCTCTCCATGAGGTACAAGCATGGTGGGGATGGTGGTAAGTTGACCATGTGGGGGTATTCTTATACCTATATACATGGATGTATAAATACTTATGTATACACTTGTTTATACATACTCATATAATAAGCATGGCTTACTAAGATATCATGCATGCATACTAATCCCATTACCCCTTATGATTATTTAGGAAAGGAAATGCTTTAATTAAGGCAAGTGTTACAAAGCACCACACCACCATCTCAACTCCAACTCCCTCCGCTTCTTCATCCTCTTCAACTCCAAAACCCATGATCATCCCCTTCAATCTCCCAAAATCCATCTTCTTCTTCCCAAAATTCCTCCTCTTCAATTACTACTCCCACCACCTCCTCCTTCTCCCATATTCCCTAATTTCATCTTCTTCTTCCCCAATTTTTATTACCACCATCAAAACCATCTCCATCTCCTCCACCAAAATCATCTTCAAAATCCACACCTCTCCATATCCAACACCACCCCTTCCCTTTCTCTTCCTCTTGGGGTGGTCGGTGCCACCTACGGCCGCCTGGGGTGGCCAACGCCATCCCCGACGCCTGTTGGCTGGCGGACGCGGCTAGCGCGTGACCTGGCCCAGGGCCCTGGCCCTGGCCCTGGCTGTGAGCAGGGGGCTGCTGCCCCCCACTATTTTCTCTTTTTTCTGTACATTTTTTCTCGCCCTCTCTTGTTTCCCTCTCCCCCTTGATCCCTCTCTATATATAATTTATCTTATATATTATTATATTTAATGATATATGAACGCGTACATGCGTTGAGTATTTGGAGTTCTGGAGTTCATGCGCATTTTATGGATTTAGGTGAGTGTTCTCGCCTCAATTACTGATTTCCCTACTTCAATGGGTTGATGTAATTTACTTTTGTAATTATGGAATTGGTGTATTTGTGGAATTGTGTTTGTATCATCGTTTTAGTGGATTTGTAACAGTATTGTAGATTGGGGTTTTATACCAGCTGATGTGTGTATTGATACTGTATTTGTACCAGTGGGGCGAATGTTTGTGATAGTGTAGTTCAATTCTTATACTTATATATTGTTGTGATGTCCCTTTATTATTATGCGTGGCCGACCCTTCGTGGTCATTAGCATCTGGGCTTAACCGCTTTGCAGTTCTATATCAGCTTTTGGGTTAAGCCCTCTGGGTTTTCTAACTTCGTCGGGAGCCTAACTAAGCCGTGTGACTGTGTAATTAGCCTATTTGGATACCTCATCAGGCAAGGCTTACTACACTTCCGCTTTGCTTAAACCCCTGGGTTTTAATAGCTATACCGTGTATCTGCGAGTCGAGCTTAATTGCATAGCCTCATCAGGCACAGTATAACTATACACCTGTTTGGTCAACCTCTGAGCTTAACCTCTCTGAGGTTTATTAAAGTCCTCTAAACTTTCTAACTACGCCTGCAAAGGCAGCTTAGCGCTCAATATTTTACCACTAAAAACTCCTAGGGAATCTCTGCTGGATTTTAGACTCGCATTTTAAGCCGAGTTGTTCCTAAGTTTCACCAGTGCTTTGGTGATAAAACTCAATTCGCTGATCTTGTACAACTTGTTTAGCTTTGCTTGAATATTCGCTTGCTGCTTACTCGCTTGCCTACTAGATAACTTGATTAACTCTTTTATTGATAGTTGTGAAGAGTTTGAAATCTTTACTTATATTATTTTCTAAAATTGTATTATTTTTCTGTATTCGCACCTATCTCCTGTATCGGTACCATTTTCCTATATTCGTGCTGATTTCCTGTATCTGTACTGTTTTCTTATATTCGTACTGATCCCCTATATTGATAGCATTTTCTTGTATTCACTGATCCCATGTATCAGTACAGTTTTCCTATATTAAGATATGTGATGTGATATCCACCATGCAATTACTTGACATCTGACTCCTGCATGTATCACCTGACACCTGTTTGATATCACTTATCACCTTCCACCTGATACATGACTGCTTGACTGGTGATTATCATATTCCGAGAATCCTATCTTGCTATCTTGTATTACATATACATTGACATGTATTTCTAGTACTTATGTACTCCTGAACCTGTCCTGCTTCTGTTATTTCCGTAATATGATAATTACATAACAATAAACTATAAGAAAGACAACCTACATCGGGTAAGGGGAAAACTGAAGACTGTTTAAAAATCACTAAGGACAAGCCATCAGACACGAGCCTTATTTCAACACTAAGGTCGCATTTTCACTAAAACACGGACTTCACGTCCAAAGAAGCACGGAGAATTAAGACGCGGGCCTGAGTAAACTTGCGTTCAATACTAGTCTGAGTAACTCTACATCCCATCAGACGCAAGTCTAAGGAACTCGATGTCTTATGCAGGTCCAAGCAACCCGCGTCCCATTTCAAGCGCGGGTCTGAGCAACTTGGCGCTCCACTTCAGACATGGGTTTGAGAAACCCTGCGTCTCACTTTAGATGCGGATCTGAGCAACTCCACGTTCTAACTGAGACGCCCACTTCTACAACAAGCAACGCGAGGTCTGCATCTAGCGTGAAACCCGCGTTTCTGTTGTAACTGACCCTCACTACTGGGTCAATTAACTCCCCACATAATGGAAGAGTTAATCCCCATTATGGAGGGATTTTAGGGGACAATAATACCCCTATGATTCCCTATAAATAGCCTGAGGAGCTATGAAACAAGGGGGACAAAAGGAAGGAAGAGGCTTTTTCTGAGATTGAGAGCTGAGAATTCTTAAGCTAAAAGCTAAAAGCTCCCTGCTTTCTTGGGGAAAGAGAAAGGAGTAATCAGTGGGCTCTAAATACTTAGTATGTTAAAAATAGAGTTCCTTTCTGATTGATCTCTGAGAGCGTCCTGAAGAGAAGTTCGACAGTTGGCCGGTCAACGGAGAACAAGAATCACTCTCTATCACCACACGAAGAACCCAATATTAAAAAAAGGGAAGAATCATATCTTCTTCCCTCTTCTGTAATCGAAATTGTCCTGTTGTAACTTTTTAGTCACTCAAAGAAACTTTACATTGACCAACTTTTCTGACCAGACAAAATATGGTGACCCCGCTGGGGACTTCTTAAGAATGCCATGGCGCACACCGATGTCCGTCTCCTCAAGAAGACGGTAGAATCTCTCATCATTGAATTCGACCAAGAAAAGTTTGAGAAATCTCTTTTCTTAGGCTCCACAATCCCAAGGCAATGCGAAATATCACAAAGTCTCTTCTGAGACTCGCTCTCGAATCTCTTCGGAGATTACTCCTGAAGTGGCCCACACCACTACTCATAACGCAAAGGGTGCCACTTCTGAAGAGGTTCTGAAAATCTCTTATGCAGCCCATGAAGCCCGCGTTAATGTTTCCCAGGAGACCAGCAGGACAAAAGCATCAGCACAGGATCAAAGTGACGGTGAAGATCAATTCTGCCATCCTTCTCTTTCTAAACTCTGCAATTCCAAGTTGCCGGGGATTCCCAACAACCCCTGCGGCTTTATCCGAATGCTGAGCATCGACGAAGGCATCGCGCACATCGACAGCGGATTGAAGATTCTGCAGAGGCAATCTATTCTGCAGATTCAGAATGCGACGTTCATACCCACGTTTCTTTAAGCAACGTAAGGATCACATTTCTGTTCTAGAACGCGAGTCCGCATTTCTCAACAACGCGAGGTCCGCGTCAAATGCGAGACCCATGTTCTATCGGCTCTAAAACTCGAGGTCCACGTTCTACCTATCTCAGAACGCGATGCCCGCATTTCTGACTCTAAACGCGAGGGCTGCATTTCAACATACTGCGAGGTCTGTGTTTCAACCAACATGAGATTTGCATTTCAACAGAGCTACGCGAGACCCGCATTCAGCATTGCATGTCTTCAAGACATAAAATGCCAAAAAGCCCTCACCCTTAGGGGTTCGACGCTAGTTCCTTAAATAGTTCCTCAACGAACCTGAGGGACTGCCTGATGAGGAAGAGGAGCGGCCATCAAATCGCCCCTCGATGTCACTACGAGTAGCTCACCTCAGCAGTACTCTCTGATTGCCATTGCGGCTTTCAAACCTTCAGTTTTTAGCCGGTATCAACGGCTTCAGACTCAGCCAAGAGACGACGATCTCAGAAGAAGAAATCATTCTCTGACATTGGGTACCCAGAAGTGACCGCAAACATGGTGGGGATGAGTTCCACACCAAACAAGTCCAAGGGGAAGCAACTGGCTGTTAGTTTAGAGGAATCGGGTGCTAATCAGTCTCCAGGTTTGAAGGATATTTTTATCAAACCTGAAGGGGTCTACAGACATACTCAGACCGCACGAAAATAATGGGCCCAGTCGACTATAGTCTGTTGGCCAGGGGGATTGATGTGAATGATGAGCACTCCGCCATCGTCGAATCCGGTCTTTGAATTTCAGTTTGAAGACAACCACTTTTGCTTTCATGGTGAAAACTCCCAAGGAGGTGGCCAAGCGATTTGAAGAGCAGGCTCGAATCCAACGGGAATAATTCGATATGATTCGTAAGAATCTATCAACACCTTAAGCAGATGCTATCACAATACTTAAGGACAAAAAGAAACCGAAGGCTAAAACTCCTTCAAGAAGAGCAAAGGCAAATGAAAGGAAGGTGAGAGCTCATCTTCTGCAAATACCGAGAATGAAGGCATTCCAACTTTGAGCCACCCAAATCTTCATCTGAAGAGGATGATAACTTAGAAAATAGGAGCAATCATTCCAAGAGGATGGGTAAATTGGAGCAACACCTTGAGGCCCTCGCCAACTGAGCGGGCTCCAAGATGTGGCGATACTCTGACCCTGCCCAGTAGCGTGGGATACTGTTCCCTACCCTCCCAAATTCAAGGCACTGACCCTCCATACTTTGACGATAAAGGGTCGCCGAACCCAACACTATGCTACTTTAAATCCCAAACTGGGAATGTAATATCAAATGATGTCATTTTGGCTCGTTTATTCATTGGCACTCTTAAAGGAGTCGCCTTTGAATGGTTCATGAAACTTCTTGCCGCCTCAATAAAACATGGGCTGACCTTGAAAAGTTGTTTCTGGCTTATTTCTTTGAAGATGATATAGAAATTTTAGTGCTGACTCTCCTCACAGCCAAGTAGAAGAAAGGAGAGTGTATCAAAACCTTCGTCGAGAGATTTGGAGCATAACACTCCTTTGTCCTAGCGGCATGACCCAGTCTACACTAGTGAGACATGCTCTCATAATCTGCAAACTTCTCTACTCACTCAAATGGGAGTGGCAGAATGTCTTACTTGAAAGCAGTTGGTGCTACAAGGCGAACAGGCGGAAGAGATTGTCGCCAGGGTCAAGACTGAAGAAAAAGATAACAAATCAAGACCAGACAAGTCAATGTGAAGCGCCTCAGAGTTATCTTCTCAATTGACAAAAAGAGATACTCTGGCAACAGAGGTCAATTACTTTCAAAGACCCAGTCAGTCACAGGGGATATGGCTTCCGGCCAACCACATGCTAATAAATTATACTCCTTCAAGGATAAGCACGTGGTCTTTTTTTCAAGTTACTCTAAAAGAATAACAAACTCAAAACTTTCAGAGATCAGACGCCCGAAGAGGTAGGGAAGACTGAAGACCCAACTACTGTTTATATTACAAGATACTAGGGCACTTTACCAAGAACTGCCACATCTTTTAAAGATGTCCTTCAGGCTCTGATCGATGCAAAAGTGTTGAAGCTTCATCCAGAACAGAAGAAGGTGACCGCCAAATGACAGCTAAGTCACCTATTCAATTGGACGAATTCTCCCACTAGTACCAACCGGAGTGATTCCCTTCCTAAAGGGAGACTAAAAGTGATCAATACTGATCCTCACAACCATGAAAAGAGGGGTCTTATTTGAAAGTACACCTAGAGGGAGGGTGAATAGGTGTATGGCTAATCTAATGACAAATGATGCGGAATTAAAACTAAATTGTAACACACTTAGTGTAACCAAAGAGTGTAACCGAATTCCTGGTGAAGGGCTCTGGACTATCTCCTCTAAATTTCTCTAAATAAGAGTTGAGGTGCTATGTAAAGCTCTCTTAGTTCAACATTAGTGAGGCACACAAACAATACCAAGCATATATGAATGATATGAACATATGAATCAATGTAAGGTAAATAAGAGAGAGTTTAGAGATAGTGGATCAATCGCAAACAATAAGATATGTTTCGATGTTCGAGCCACTGCTCTACGTCCCTGCCTTCACACAGAAGGATTTCCACTATATCGTTCACACAAGACTTCCCACGTAGGGAACCTCTACTGAGGATTTGGGTAATACTGATTGAGGTCGAACCTGCACAAAAATACAGAATTTCAGAACTAAGAATGAAAAGTACAAGTTACTCAAGTGGCTATGCGGGTCATGATCCACAAGGAGGACTAGCGATAGAAGCTTTTTAGTAAGTTCTCTTTTAAGATACCATAATGGTTAAAATTCTTCTTTAGTTTTTTAAAAGAAAAAGGAAAAATTGTTAAAGTTGAATTAGAAAGAAGATGGTAAACTAAGAAAATGGAAAATGAAAAATAGATTATATACAAAGAAATTGAAAAGAGTGATAAAGATGGTTAGAGCT
>JAVJIF010030668.1:0-73884 GCA_038442645.1 Agave tequilana
AAAAAAAAACTTTTATGTACTAATAACTTGTATTATTGTATTTCACTGAAAAATCTTTTATTATATTGGATTTAGCGAAGAAGAAAATTTCTCTAAGATTTGATAAAAATTATAAAATATTACAATTATATAATGATGTGCTCTACTAAATTTGATAGTACAGTAAATATTCTACTCAAATTCATTAGTTAACTGGAGAATGTAGCATCAATATACTCTAAAGAAAAGAATTAACAAATTGTTTATAGTTTCAAGATTTGAGAATAATAATATATCAATAATAAAATTTACTAATGTATTTCTATCGTCTTCTTCTACACAAAAATGGGAGGACAATACGGAAACACATACGTACAAGTCTTATACTGAAACATTTTTTTTTCTTTTTTATACTCTTGTACTCTAAAACATGATGATGTTTCTTCAATGCACAGTGACACACAGATAATCGTGAACCACAACACCCATTAGCCAGTGTGCATGTTTCATGTTTCTTCCACTCCAAGCTCTCATTTTCACTTCGACTGTTTGGTTAGGGTGGAAGTGAGGAAGTGAAGAAGTGAGGAAGTTGTAATAGTTCCCTTTGGAACTTGGGAATTGGTTAGTAAGTTTTTTGGTGTTTGGATGTTGTTGGGAAGTGTGGTTTGAAAAATGTTATGTCTTTTCCGGTGTTTGGATGGTAATGTGGAAGTGGAAGTGGAAAAGTTGACCACAAAATTGACCGCAAAATAATATTAAAATAAAAATTAATTAAGAAAAATAAAAATTGGACTGTAATTATAATGCAAGTGAGATTTATATGAGTAAAAAATTAACTGTTTTGTGCTACAACTTATTACAAATGAGATTTACATGACCACAAAATTAACTGCAGCACACTGGAAGTGAGGAAAAGATTGTGTAAAAGAGAAAAAGAAAAGGAAAAGACCTTTTCACATTTTCCTTTTCCGGTGTTTAGATGAATAGCGGAAATGAGAAAGACACTTTCCCACTTCCTCACTTCCACCCAATTCCTTGAATCCAAACAGCCCAATATCAAGAAGAGATCTGCTTTTTCTGAATCACTCAGTAAATCATTGTAAGCACAAGATCCATGTGAGAATAATAACAAGGAAAATGCCACGAAGAATCCTATTTATAAGCCGTAATTGTCCAGAAAACACAGATGGTTGATCTGTACTGGCTGCATATGAACCTAATATTCACACTATCTACACACATTTTACATTGTTTTTTCTGAAAGTAATCTATCTTCATTACTAAAAATCAGAGAGGAAGGATTGATTCATTGATTAATCAAAGCCATATGTTTAACTCTACTGTACTAATCACAGAGAGAAGTTTCACTTTTAGATTCGCCATACAATATTCTTGTTATGATCTTTTCTATTTACTTCCTTTACACTATTAAATGCTCTCCCTTGATAGAAGGATAAGAAGTACCAAGGCTATCACTGATTACTTATGAGAACGAGGAGAAAATCAATGTTAAAAGTAAGGCAAAATGTGTGTGAAGTAGCTTACACATATTTTTGTAACAATCACAAAAGTTTATATATTTTTCTTCTCAAAACATTTTTTTTCTTAACATTTTATTTTAAGTGTGCCTGTACTTGCGTGTGTCAGAAAACTAATATAGCTATGTTTCATTTTTGAAAACAAGAACAGTAAATGAATAATCATTTAGGGGGTGTTTGGTTGCAAGGAAGTGAGCGGAAGTAAGGAAATGGGGAAGTATAATTGCTCACTTCCTTATATATCCAAACACCGGAAAAGGAAAATAAGAAAACCTCTTTTCCTTTTCTCTTTTACACAGCAATTTCCTCACTTCCAGAGTGTTACAGTTAATTTTGTGGTCATGTAAATCTCATTTTAATAAGTTGTAATACAAAATAGTTAATTTTGTGGTCATGTAAATCTCATTTTAATAAGTTGTAATACAAAATAGTTAATTTTTTGATCATGTAAATCTCACTTGCATTCTAATTACAGTATATTTTTTATTTTCTTAATTAATTTTTATTTTAATAATATTTTGCGATCAACTTTGTGGTCAACTTTTCCACTTTCACTTTCACATCACCATCCAAACACTGAAAAAAGACAAAATATTTTTCAAACCAAACTTCCCAACAACATCCAAACACCGGAAAACTTACTGACCAATTCTCAAGTTTCAAAAGGTACTATTATCACTTCTCACTTCTTCACTTCCTCACTTCCACCCTTAACCAAACAAGCTTAGTTTCATTTAGAATAATCATAAGATCCATAACTACTCTTATAATAATGAACGGTTGTTGATTTCGCTGATTTCTGGGGAGCAGTGAGAATCTGTTTTAGTTATCGGCCAAGCAACTCACATGGCTAAAACCTATATAAAACTGATTACAAACATTATTCCAGTCTTTAGGCTCTCTAATCATATTTAATAACATGAATGGTGATTGACTGTAGAATGGTCCCAAGATTCCAAACAGAGGGCTATTTTTGTGAGATTTTGAATAGTAATGTACTGGTGTGGTGTGGACCGGAGATATTCCAACTGGATCACTGTTTTGAATGGCTGTAGAGTTTTTCTACTGTATTTGGAATTATTTTGCAGCAGCAGCAGCAGCATGTGGGGTGGGAAAGAGAGAATCCAATGAAAAGAGTTGGAGAAGACGACGTGGTTGTCCCCCCACTCCACTTGCACTGCACACTGCTCCTTGCGGTCCAGGACTGGCCGGATATTTTTGCTTGGCAAAGCATCACCCACCAATCTACCGTTTGTTTACCAGCAGAATCTCTCAAGTGTGAAAAAAGGGAGCCAATGAAACCTGGCTCACGAGTAGAATGGTGAGAGTGAGTTGTGAGAACTCTTATGTTCAAGATTGATTACGGCTTAATATTCAAAAAAAATGAAAGTGTGATAAATGGAGACCACATGTATGCACAGATTATACATGATTTGGTTACTGTGCCAGCGGTAAAGTTCTGTTGCAATGTGGGAGAGGTCTGGGGTTTAACATCCCACTCGCTTATAAAATTAAAGAAGAAAAATAGAAAATCGTTTACGGTTAAAAACATTGGAAACTATAAGAAATAGGAACATGTATGAAAAATTAAAGAGGGGGAAATTTACATCTTGTCACATATTTTACAAAAATGAAATGAATATATATTATCTTGAACATCTTGATTTTGATGGAAATGAAGAAGATACTGAAATTTTTTTTCATGAAGATGAATGGAAGATCACCTAATTGTCCAAATGTATAACAACAAATGAGAGCAAAACCTGAGAGGTTTTGAAGTTACAGCTAAAAATGCATGCAACTACAATGAATTTTCACCTGTTTTTTAAAAAACTATCGCATATTCTCAAAATTACAATAAAATATTTGAACTCTCCGTATAATTTTTAAAAACTACCATCTGCCGATCCAAGACAAGAGAACAGTCGAGTGAATGATATTGGGATTAGAGACATTCGGGTCATAAAATATCGCTTTATATTCTTGTGATCATTTTCTTATTGTTTAACATTAGACTGACAAATATTAGTTTTATGAAAATTATAAGAGAAGTTCATGATAAATTATTACAATTTGAAAAGTACATGGTCGTTTTCTGAATAAATAATAATTTTCCGTAGTAATATATTAATTTTATTTCTTCAGTACAATCTTTGCTTATTTACAAATTGAGTTTGCATTCTTACATCCAAGTCCATGTAGAATAAATGGGTCGAATTCAGGCCATAATTTGACTTCACTTTAATAGGCCCATTCTGACGTTAAAAACATAGTTTCTATATACAGCAGGTCAACAATCAGTGAATAAAAAGGAAAATTTTACTACAGTCACTTATTTTACTTCATAATTAAAAAAAAAAAAAAACTCAATTTCATAATTTTGTTCACTACAGTCTCACCCATGACAATATAAATTGATTCATCCAAACCGTCACTTCTTTATATTTTTTTATTTTCTCTTTTATTCTTCCCCGTCACTCCTAATATTACTCTCTCCTCAACCTTTACCCCGATGCAGAGTTATTCGCGAGTCGACTTTTGCGGATCTCGTTTGTTCATGCTTGCGATGTTTATGTTTAGATTTGAAAAATATTAGGGATCATTCGATGTCAGTGGATATGGCTCTGCTGATGCTGGTGATGTTAATATGAGGATTGCGACTCATGATCGCAGTACTCTGTGAGCACTGACTTAGAAACAGCGCATTTTGTGAGGATTGTGACTATGGTGTCGCAGTCCTCATAAAGACTCAAATATAAGATATTTTTGTGAATATTACGATCATGGTCGCAATCCTAATAAAAAAGACTGCGATCATGATCGTAATCGTATAAAATCTCAGAAATATGACATTTTTGTGAGGACTGCGATCATGATCACAAGATTGCGATCATGATCGCAGTCTTGATAAATAGTGTATTTTGTGAGTACTATGATCATAATCGCAGTTCTCAGAAATAAAACATTTTTTTTTTTGAAGATTGTGATCATAGTGGCAGTCCTCTATACTGTGATCATTCGTGAGGATTGCGATCATAGTCACAGTTCATAAAAATAAGACATTTTCAAAGCGGTTGTCTTTTTTGAAGTAATTACTTAGAAGCCTTATCGTTTTTCATCACTGATGAGGGCTTCAACGCTTAACACGTGGACGCACATCCTTTCTTTAAGAAAAGAGATAGCTGAAGCGAATAATACTATGCGAGTGAGTTTTTTCCTAATTGCGGTTTGAAATAAGGGGATGTAGCGAAATGCCTCACAAAAAAGAGATCATAGTTATTAACTTATTTATTATTATGATTGCAGAAGGTATATGATCTTATAAGATTCATTCCAATATTATATGTTTACTTGTTTAGTATGAAAAAACAACACAAATATGTCAATTACACAAATTTGTGATCAGCATAAATACATTATAGATTAGAAAATAAACAATGAATTTGTTTCATGGAAGAATTTTTTTTTATTTTTTATTTTTTGCAATAAATAGAGTGAGCAATGAGCATGCAATGAACCAATTGCCTCATTTTATAAGTTCCCAGAATCAGCCTGAATTAATCTGGAATAATTCTGAGAACCATATCTTCAAACAATCATTTCCTTATGAGAGTGCAGCGAACTTAATTTTCAAAGAAAACATATCCAAAACTCTTGATTCAATGGTACATGGTTTTAGTAAAGATATTCTCATGTAATCTAATAACAACTGAAAAATTATAAAATTAGTGAAATACCCCTACTCACCTTATTTCCAAAAGAAAATATTATTAATAAAATTAGTTACGAACATCAAAATTACATACTAAACCGCGGCAATTTAACCTCAGGAGCAATAAAATCTTGCATATACATAAATATGTCACCATTATTCAATAACTTCAAAATATCTCAGATTCTCAATTAGCACTGGCAGTAGAATTCAGCAAGAATTCTTGAGATTTCTTCTCATAATAATAACCATTTCTCTGCGAAGCGTCAGCAGAGAATATCATCACCCCATTCACTGCAAAACCTCTGCTCTCAATCAGTTTCAGTGCATCAAAGAATGCATCTCCCTGTATCCCTCTCCCATCCACTTCATAGCTTGGCAACAACTTGCTGGCATTGAACTGCATAGCCCTCAGCCTAAATGCTTGCAGGTAGTAAGCTGGATGCTTCACTCGATCAGTATAAAACTGGTGGTTAACGTAGTCGATTACGTCTCCATATCTATTGAAGAGCTCAATGTAGGGATCCACTGTTCTATAATATGGTGCAATGCTCGCCACAGTTATGACATTCTGTTTCTTTAGCTTGGTGATGAGCTCGCCAATGCAGTAGGTGAATGTGGTGGCGTTCTTTGGGAAATTCTCATAATCGATGTCTATACCGTCAAGGTGATATTTTGTTATGATTGATTTCAGGGAGGCGAAGGCGTTTGATATCCAAGCGCGAGAGTTTTTTGGTTTATACCTGCAAACAAAGTACTTTTGCTTTTAGTTTCTCAATATGTTTGCAATATGAACTGTATCAATGAAACATCGAGCTACAACAGTTATAAGTCTACGAGTATGTGTACCAAGAGAGAACTTTGTTGCCAATGCTCCAGCCGGAGAGGCTAGCCAGGACTTTCACATTGAGGTGGCGAGCTTTGAGAGATCGGACAGAACGGGGAGTCAGCTCAGAGGCCCAATATGGTGAGAATTTTCCGTTTTGGGGTTTGCCGGAGGGGCTTGCATCGATGGCGAAGCTGAGGAGGAAGTGGAAGTCGATTTCGGGATGAATTGGAACTTTGTTGAAGGAGACTGGGACTCCAGTTGCTCCAATGTATTCCATCATCACCTTCCCATCTGTTACTAAATCTTGATTAGTTGTATATATAGTTCATGTGGCCAAATTGTATCAAATTTGAGAAGTTGGGTAACCAAAATCTTGGCAAATCTCAGAGTTGGTACATTAATGCAATATACAAATTGATCAGAAATACGTTGCATTAGCTCAACTATAAGACCATTGACCAGAATTATACTTTCAGAATATTCTAAATTCAGCATTATAATCAGAAATCACAGAAGCAAATTTTATGCTTAAGCAAGATCCCAGCAATTAGGAAAAATAACGGAAAAAAAGATTTAAGAAGAGATTTACCCACAAAAGCACAGAAAAGGAGAGCAAATGTAACCAGAAAAAGGAGCAATGGCTTCATTCTGGTCATAGCTGCAGGCTCTGTTCTTCAAGATATGATGAGGAATAACATGGTCACATCTTTTAATTTTTGGCCGGCTGACCTTTTCTTCATCCTCTAATAAAAAAGTGAGTTATAAGCTGAAGTTATGGGAAATACAAGGCCTAATTGAGATTACTTGCTTGTTATTTACTAAAAAGTAACATTCTATCAAAGTGTTCATTCGGCGGCATATACGTATCTTCTATACACAATGTATTTCTTTGGGAAAATATGACAAAGTCCAACACAACTATGCTTCTTATGCTCGTATCAACTTCTTGTGAGTAGTAATATATTTTGTCTTTCAGGGTAGAATTTACATCAACCAAAAGTCTAAAAGAAAAAACAAAGAAGAAAGAGCCAGACAGATTAGGTACTCACCAAGGGAAATACGAAACGGGAAGAGAAAACTTTAAATATACGAAACTATGACCAAGATCCTAAAGATTTTAAGAGAAGAATAAAGTTTCTCAGAAATACATTGATACAGATTTATCATTATATAATTTAATTGTTAGTTGAAGTGTGACCATTGTATGCATAAATCCATTTAAAGCTTCTCTTTCCAAAACATATATTAATCGCAACAAAAGTTTTCTCACCAGAAGTATTTAACATGTTCACATATTAATCGCAACAAAAGTTTTCTAACGAAAAGTATTTAACATGTTCTAATTTTTTAAATTTTATTGGAGACAATAATTTTGCATTATCTCTTCTTTTTTTTATTGACATTTTCTTTTCTGAATAAGTTTTATGTTTAGACGTGATGATACTTGTAGATTTCAACAGTATACTTATAAATTTTAATTACATTAAACAAGGGGAAAAACACATAAAGATACCTATTATTCATTAAATGTAGGTTTACAGTTGCTGATTCACCCTTGAATACATATTACAAACTTAAATTACAGATGAATCATCCTGTTTCACACTTAAAAGATAATTTTGCAGAAACACTTATTTTCCTATAATCCCCTACATCGGTAAATTAATCTCACACAAAACCACCTATAGTTTTCCTGCCAACTCCAGGGTTACTGACAGTAGAATTGAGTAAGAACTCTTGCGATTTCCTCTCGAAGTAAAAACCATCCTTCTGTGATGCATCAGCCGAGAAGATCATCACTCCGTTCACAGCAAACCCTCTGCTCTCAATCAGCTTCAGCGCGTCAAAGAATGCATTTCCCTGTATCCCCCTCCCATTCACTTCATAGCTAGGCAGCAACTTACTCGCATTAAACTGTGAAGCTCTTAGCCTGAAATCTTGCAGGTAATAAGCTGGATACCTCACTTTATCCGTATAAAACTGGTGATTAACAATAGTCAATAACGTCGCCATATCTGTGAAAGAGATCAATGTAGGGATCCACTGTTTTATAGTACGGCGCTATGCTGGCTACAGTTATAAACATCCTGTTGCTTGAGCCTGGTGATGAGCTCTCCAATGCAGTAGGCGAAGCTTGTGTCGTTATTTGGGAAGGTTTCATAGTCTATATCATGCCATCAAGGTGGTAGTTTGTTATAATGGATTTGAGGGAGGTGAAGGCATTGGAGATCCAAGAGGAGGTTGATTTGGGCTTGTACCTAAAATCAAGAAACTTTCTTGTGAATCTTTCTTTAGTCATATGCAAGAATTTTGGGAGTCACATAAGATATCACACAAACAGTAATAATGCAGGATAGAGAAATTAGCTGTGAGAGAATGTAATAGTACCAAGAGAGGACTTGCTGTTGATGCTCCAGCCTGAAAGGCTGGCAACAGCCTTGACGTTGGGGGCGAGCTTTAACAGAGAGCACAGCTCCTGGTGTGAGATTCGGTGCCCAGTAGGGGGAGAACTTGCCGTTTTGGGGGTTTCCAGAGGGATCCGAGTCGATGGCAAAGCTCAGGAGAAGTGGAAATCGATGTTGGGGTCGATTGGGACGTTGTCAAAGGAGACGGGAACGCCTGTAGCTCCAATGTACTCCATCATCACCTTCCCATCTGTAAACAAATCCTGGTTAGTATGAGAACATGAGATACTCAAAGAAGGTAATTTCACCATCACAAGGTGAACTGGAATAGGGGCAACAATAGCCGAACTCTAGGATAACAATGACCAAGATGGAGATGAAAGAACCTCTGAATTTGATGGGGACTACAGTTAAACTTTAGCAAATGGTTTCCTTCTTCTTCTTCTTCTTCTATTTTACTTGTTTTTCTCTCTCTTCCTTTTTCATTTTGTTTTGTTTTCCTTTGTTGTTAAAATCAAATAGCGTACAAGTCTAGAGCTTTGTAATGGTAATGGTTTCACATAGTGACTCCAACTGCATAGAGTTTCCAACGAACAGAACTTATAAGACCGATAAAAGATAACTTTACCACAGAATGCGGAGTACAGGGTGACTCCAACATAAAAGAGCAAGGAATTGATGCTGATCATAGCTGCAATCTCTATTCCAGTAAGAATAGTGGAGAGAAACATGTCACAATTTATGGGCTCTTATAGTAGTTTCCATTGTATGGCCGGCTCAGAATCTTCGTATCCTAAAATACAAAAACCACGAATTAGATACCAATGTTGAACATTACTAGGCTGGAAAAATGAAGTTTAGCCTTAAAAAACAGCATCATGTCAAACGAGGCACATACGGCTCCGAATCCAATCTCATTGATAACTGAGATGGCCAAAAAACCAGAAGCAGCTTCCAGTTTGCTTCTAACTACTGTATAGCTAAGACTCCATTTTTGAATGGTAAAAATAAAGGCTAAATTATAGAAAGAATTGTCACCATTCTTGTGGGAACCTGTTGGAGGAGAGAGTACAGTAGAGGAGTTGATGTCATGCCAGGTGCTGTCAAAAATTGTCGAGGAGTCTATGACGAAAGGCAAAGGGACAGCGGGCAGGAAACAGCAGCAGCACAGCAGAACAGGAGATCGGTCGACCGGCCAGGTCGACCGACGTGCACAGCATGTACAGGAACGGTCGCGGTCGACCGGCCGGTCGACCGCAGGGCTCTGACTGACAAACACCCAACTCTCGGGTTTTTTGGGTCGACCGCCCGGTCGACCGGAAGCCCTTGACTGACAAAACCCAACTCTCGGGTTTTCTGGGTCGACCGGCCCGGTCGACCGGTATTGGAGAATTGGGAGGTCGGTCGACCGCCCGGTCGACCGACAGACGGGTTCTGGGTAAAAATCTGCTGATCCGTTTTTTGAGGTATTTAAGCCTCATGTTGATTCTAGGGTTTGTAACCTGCGGGAATTGTAGTTGCTCTGAGTACTCTTGCATTCAAAGAGACTTAGAGTTATTGTAATCATCTTCCACAAATAAATCTCTCCATTGATTGCCCCGAGGACGTAGGCATTCAGGCCGAACCTCGTTAAATCGTGTGTTTTGTGATTGTGTGTTCTTCTCTTGTGATTTCTGTGATTTGGGTGGTTTCGTGGCTGTGGAGATTGTGTGATTCTCTATTGGTTGTTGTCGGTGCGCACAACAAGTGGTATCAGAGCATCCAGGTTACGCTTGGGATTCTGAGGATTCGAAGGGTTCCAGAACTGATCAGGTGGAGATCGTGTGTCGATCTCAGGTCAGAGGTATTGGTGTTCTAGGAGATCGTGTGTCGATCTCAGGAGGACGCAAGGAGGGCTCGTTGAATCTGTGTTTGGAGTAGATCCGGTAAGAAACTCGATCTAGGGTTTCAAGAGGCAGGTAAAAATCTCATTTTTATCTGAGTAGAGATTTATTCCAATTTGGTTATTTTTCCGCATAAATAGAGAATCAAAAGAAGATCTCAATGGCAGAAGAAACTGCATCTGTTAAGACAATGAACAATCACCCAAGGATTGAAGTTATTAAGTTTAATGGGACTAACAATTTCGGTATGTGGAGATGTGAGGTTATGGATGCACTGAATGCATCAAACCTCGAGGACACTCTCCTATTGGAGAGGAAGAAGAACACTACCACTGATGAAGATTAGGGGAAGATCAAAGTCCAGGCCGGGCTTCAGGGATCTCAAGAAAAATCAGTGCGCATTCTGCAAAGAGATTGGGCACTGGAAAGTAGACTGTCCAAAATTCAAGGGAAAGAAGAAAGAGTCAAAATCTGAATCAAATCTCGCAAAAGTGGTAAAAACTGCAAGCAGCAAATCACAGGCAGATGGATCAGATTCGGATTCTTCAGTGTTCTCGTTTTCAGTCACCACTCCTGTCATTGGTTACTCGGGGGAGAACGAGTGGATCTTGGACACAGGTGCAACATATCATGTATGCCCTAATCGAGACTGGTTTACCAGTTTTGAGAAGTTGGAGGGGTGTTCGGTCGTCATGGACGACGATCACCCATGCATCATGGAGGGTGTTGGCACTATTCCAATCAGGATGTTTGATGGGATGGTGAGGGAATTGAAAGAAGTGAGATATGTTCCTCAGCTAAAGAGGAACTTGATCTCTGTAGGAGTTTTGGAATCACTGGGGCTCGGAGTGTCAATTAAGGATGGAGTTCTTAAAATGACAAAGGGCTCGATGGTGGTGTTGAAGGCCGATCGCCGTAACAACTTGTATTATTTGAAGGGTAGTACAGTGACAGGGCAGGTGGCAGCTTCAACCAGTCAGAAGGAAGATTCAACCCGGCTGTGGCACATGAGGCTGGGACATGCAGGGGAGAAATCAATGCAAACTCTTGTGAAGAAAGGGTTGCTGAAGGGTGCTGAGACCTGCAAGCTGGATCTATGTGAACATTGCATCATCGGCAAGAAGACCAAGGTGAAGTTTGGCACAGCTTCGCACTGCACAGAGGGTATTCTTGACTATGTTCACACGGATGTATGGGGACCTACCAAGACTGCATCGATTAGAGGTAACCACTATTTTGTGTCGTTCATTGATGACTACTCTAGGCGCTGTTGGGTGTACACTATGCGACACAAAGGTGAAGTCCTAGAGCTGTTTGTGAAGTGGAAGGCTAATATGGAGAGAAGCACAGGAAGGAAGATCAAGGTTCTCCGTTCTGACAATGGAGGGGAGTACAAATCCGATCCGTTCCTACAGCTATGCCTTGATGAGGGCATCGAGAGACTTCACAGTACCGGAGAATCCGCAACAAAATGGGGTGGCTGAGAGGATGAACCGAACTTTGCTAGAGAAGGTTCGATGTATGTTATCCAATGCAGGACTGCCAAAGAAGTTCTGGGCTGAAGCTTTGGGGTATGCATGCCACCTTGTGAACAGGTTGCCGTCGTCTGCAATAGGGGGGAGACTCCTCTTGAAGCTTGGTCAGGAAGAACTGCTCAGGATTATGATTTGCTACGGGTTTTCGGATGTCCAGCCTACTACCACGTCAGAGAAGACAAGTTGGACCCAAGGGCAAAGAAAGGGGTGTTCGTTGGCTTCAAGCGAGAAACCAAGGGGTTCAAGATTTGGGACCAAAAGGACAACAAATTCATAATCAGCAGGGATGTCACATTCGATGAGGCTTCACTGATGAAGCCTACGGTCTCTAAGCAGGTGGAGACCAGCAAGACCAAGGAGCTATTGCAGCAGGTGGAGAGTGATGCAGATCCACCATCTCTAGAGGATTCAGTATCAGTTCGGATCATTCCTGAGGTGACACAGGGTGGTGATCAAGTTGCAGAAGAAGATGCTGAAGTTGTTGAAGAGGATCAGGAGCAGGTCATGGGTACTGTTCCAGATCCTACTGCAGTTGGAAGACCACGGAGGAATACTAGGAGACCAGGCTGGCTCACCACCGATATGGTTGTTTCATATGCACTTTCAGTTGTTGAAGAGGCTATTCCATCTACCTTCAGAGAAGCTGAGATCAGTTCAGAAGCAGATATGTGGAAAGAGGCCATGAATGAAGAGATGAAATCTCTTTATAAGAACAACACATGGGAACTCACCAAGTTGCCCAAGGGGAAGAAGGCCATAGGGTGCAAGTGGGTATTTGCAAAGAAGCAGGGATCTCTCCAAGAGGATGCAGTGCGCTACAAGGCAAGGCTGGTGGCTAAAGGCTACGCTAAGAGAGAAGAAATCGACTATAACGAGGTGTTCTCCCCAGTAGTTAAACACTCGTCTATTCGGATTCTATTGGTTTTGGTGGCGCAGAATGAGTTAGAACTTGACCAACTTGATGTGAAGACCGCCTTTCTCCACGGCGATCTTGAGGAGGAGATTTATATGACACAGCCCACAGGTTATAAAGCTGCAGGGAAGGAAGATTTAGTATGTAAGCTGAAGAAATCGCTGTATGGTTTGAAGCAGTCTCCTAGACAGTGGTACAAGCGATTTGACAGCTTCATCAGGAAGAAGAAGTACAAACGAAGCCATTTCGATCCATGCGTGTACTACAACAAGTTACCATCAGGTGAATATATCTATCTACTTCTTTATGTAGATGATATGTTGATTGCTTCTAGGTCAAGATCTGCTATTGATTCTCTGAAGAAGATGTTGTCGTCAGAGTTTGAGATGAAGGACCTGGGTGAAGTAAGGAAAGTATTGGGCATGGAGATCACAAGAGACAGGAAAGCTGGCAGGATAAGTTTGACTCAGAAGGGCTATCTGGAGAAGGTACTGCAGAGGTTTAATATCGGGAAGGATACTAAGTCTGTTAGTACACTAATGGCGCCGCACTTCAAATTGTCAGCGAAGATGTCTCCAAAGAGTGTTCAAGAGCGTGAGCATATGTCTCATGTTCCATATGCCAATGCGGTGGGTAGCTTGATGTATGCAATGGTGTGTACGAGGCCAGATCTATCACATGCAGTCTCCATGGTGAGCAGATACATGCATAATCCTGGACAGGGTCATTGGGAAGCTGTGAAGTGGATCCTGAGGTACATCAAGGGAACTGTTGATGTAGGCCTAGTGTTCGAGAAGGACGACACCGGAAAGTAAGAGTGCATAGGGTATGTGGATTCAGACTATGCAGGTGACCTTGACAAACGCCGGTCGACGACGGGATATGTCTTCACATTCTCGCAGGCACCGGTGAGTTGGCGCTCCACACTTCAGTCTACAGTCGCTTTGTCGACCACAGAGGCTGAATATATGGCTATGACAGAGGCCATGAAGGAGGCAATTTGGCTTCAGGGATTGCTTGATGACTTGGGTGTGGAACAGGATATGTTGAAGATAAACTGTGACAGCATGAGTGCCATTTACCTGGCAAGGAACCAAGTCTATCATGCAAGGACGAAGCACATCGATGTCAGGTATCACTTTGTTCGGGAGATTCTGGAAGAAGGTGACATTGACTTGTTGAAGATTCACACTTCGGAGAATCCGGCCGATATACTTACAAAGGTGGTGTCGAGAGTAAAGTTTGCACACTGTAAAGACTTGCTTCATATTCTTCAGGTGAATTGAGCTTGCTGAAGCTCACTTGGGTGAACTACGGACGGCTTGATCCCTTGGGCAAGGGGTACGTAGGCAACCGGGTTGGTGCAGCCGCTTTCGAGTCGACATTCGGCTCAGATTTGGAAATCTTCACCGAGGTGGAGAATTGTTGGAGGAGAGAGTACAGTAGAGGAGTTGATGTCATGCCAGGTGCTGTCAAAGATTGTCGAGGAGTCTATGACGAAAGGCAAAGGGACAGCGGGAAGGAACAACAGCAGCACAGCAGAACAGGAGATCGGTCGACCGGCCCGGTCGACCGACGTGCACAGCATGCACAGGAACGGTCGCGGTCGACCGGCCGGTCGACCGCAGGGCTCTGACTGACAAACACCCAACTCTCGGGTTTTTTGGGTCGACCGCCCGGTCGACCGGAAGCCCTTGACTGACAAAACCCAACTCTCGGGTTTTCTGGGTCGACCGGCCCGGTCGACTGGTATTGGAGAATTGGGAGGTCGGTCGACCGCCCGGTCGACCGACAGACGGGTTCTGGGTAAAAATCTGCTGATCCGTTTTTTGAGGTATTTAAGCCTCATGTTGATTCTAGGGTTTGTAACCTGCGGGAATTGTAGTTGCTCTGAGTACTCTTGCATTCAAAGAGACTTAGAGTTATTGTAATCATCTTCCACAAATAAATCTCTCCATTGATTGCCCCGAGGACGTAGGCATTCAGGCCGAATCTCGTTAAATCGTGTGTTTTGTGATTGTGTGTTCTTCTCTTGTGATTTCTGTGATTTGGGTGGTTTTGTGGCTGTGGAGATTGTGTGATTCTCTATTGGTTGTTGTCGGTGCGCACAACAAAACCAACATGCACTTTTGCTTTAAACTAATTTAGAGAATGGAAATCTTTCAGTAAACTATCATGATTTTTCCTCCATTTTTTGGTAGAGATTGCCATTAAGAATAGCACTTTGTTGTCTTCCTAGCTGTCTGAATTGCAGAAAGACTTAAACCCCATTCTCATTCCGAGTCCACAGAAGATGTTTTGTTTATTAAAATAGTTTAGAAAAGCTTATGACAGAATTATATAATAAAACAAGGCAATTGTACTGAAGTATTCTGCAATAGATACAAACTTGTATCATAGTACTTTTGTATAATTTAGCAAAAACTGTGGTGCACTTCTTTGCAAACACACACATCGAGCATCTCTATCCTCCACAAAGAACAGGCACATCTTTATAAGCTTTGCACTCTCTCTTGTTACTATTGATTCCTAACGAACAAATAATAGAGTAACAAAGAACATCTACAGTATTCATTGGTATCCTAGCATTTAAATGAACAGATGGTCCTCAGAACCATCACATATATTCATATACTGTATCTAAACAACTTCTATAAGCAAACAACAGATCATACAATATAGCATGCTAAATAAGAAACAAAGGATTTAACCCAACCATAGTTCAGATTGGTGGACACAACATGTAAAGATGACCACAGCTAAGGTTAAAAAATTTCTTCATTCACATCATTAACCTCACAGAAGTGTGCTTCAGAGCTTTCCTATCTCAGTAATATGTAGACCAAATGAAGAACTCCGATTTTACTCAATTGTCATGGTCCTAAAATAAACTTGGATTTTTTTGGTTAACATAGTTCAATTGTAGCCAACCTCTTCACAACACGCTATTCAAATAATGCACTTGCAGCCACTAAGGCCTGACTCTTTGATAAAGTGGGGAGATTGGTGATGAGGATTACTCTAGTTTTATTTTCTTTAGTTCTTTATTTGTGTTATTTGTTTTAATAGTGTTTTAGTTTGATATTGATTGTGGTGAGAGAATACTCTTTATATGCACCTATTTAAGATCACATATTGCAGTTGTTTAGGTAGACTATAATGAATTGAATTTAAACCTCTTCTGTTTTGCATGGTGATTTGAAAAAGATATTGTTCGACATTACTCATCTTCCCCAAAGCTCAGACGCCGACTGTTCATCCCCCCTTCTTCCACCGCCGCCCGATGTCACCTTCGACCTCGTCGCCGGCCTCCAGTCCCTCTGACGATCTCACCGGGACATCACGACCCCATCAAACCTCATCGCCGACCTCCAGTCCCTCGCAAGAGCTCGTCATCACCTCGTCTGCCACCTCTGACCAGATACAGCCCCTCCAGACCACCACGACTTCATCGGCGGCGTTCCCAACGTCAATGGTAGCCATCATCGTCTCCGTCGTCTTCACATCCTCGCCCCGCCGATGACCGATCATCCTCATCTTCAACCTCTTCTTCCACAACTGACAGTCAAGTCCTCTCTCCATCGTCACTGCCGACAGCCAGTGATGATGGGCAAACAGTAGTTAGATTTTTCATAATTCTACTAGCATTTTTCTGGCTACAAGAGATAAACATGGGAGCCTCGCCCCTCTCGAACTTTAGACAGGTCCAAGTCACTCTTTTGTATTCAGACATTAGTTAGATGTTTATAGTTAGTTTAACATTAATACTCTTGCACGACTGGACATACGTGCTTACTTTCTGGCTATGAATCCGAAAACCCGAAAAATCCAATCCGAACTGTTTACATACTTTTTCGATTTGAATCTAAAAATTACACTCGAAATCCTTATCGGCCCAGGTTTGAGTGTGTCCTTTTCAAACCCAAATCAGATAATAATTTTACATTTCATTATATTTAAATTGATAAAACTATTAAAATGTGAACTTGATCATCTTATTATAAAACTAAAGTATATAATTTTACAATGCATCTAATAAAGTTGAAATACACTTTAAAAAATAAATTCGGATCCAATCAGAAGAAGAGATTCTGACTCGAATCCGAGTCCGAATCCGAATTCCTTATTGGGTTAGGGTTCAATATGGCATGGATCCAATCCGAAACCGACCCTTTTGCACCCCTAACTACAATGCAAATTTCACGCATAGCCTAAAGTAATGCTAGCAAACACAAAAAAAGAGTGCAAAAATTACAACATTGTACCCTTAATACACACACAAGTTGCATCAAAAGCACAGCCCCATCAGTCTCTCTGTGAACCAAATAGCATGCACGTCTCTCTCACTCACTTTGTAGTGAAGCATATGTTGCATGGTTGACATCAGAGGAGGCCGGGCCGTGAACTGACCGGAAAGTGAGACACGACCAAGGCTGCGCCTCGGTGGCTCTTCTTCGCCTCTTCCTCCTCCTCGACCATCTTCTCTTGCTTCTTGCCACTGCTCCTCTCCACACTTGATCCCTGAGGAGTGGCAACTTCGACCTGTGACTCTCTCACCTTGAACCTCTTACAAAGACCTAGAAAGCAAGAGGAGAGGTTTAGACCCATTATGCTTCTTAACTTAGCAAGTAGTACTTCAATTTGGAAGTAGAAAATTAGGTATCCAAGAAAGATTTTTTTGAGGTCTGAGGCTAGCATAAATGGCCCTTTATATTGTTGATGGATTTTGGGATTTTCCCCTCCTGTTACAAGATTGGGGTCATTTACTTGGTGGCCAAGTACCAAGACTTCAAACTGGAGATAATATATTGGAAGAAAAGAGAGATTCTAATCTCCAAAAGCAGTCAAAATTGGATGATAGCTCATTAGAGGGGCAAAATAAACAGCTTGTTGGTTAAGCTTTTCAAGGTAGAAATTGACATCTCCCAAACATGGGCTTTGACGCATGCGAGAAATGCTTGCTTGGATGCCAAGGACATAGAAGAGTCGCGCATACAAGTCAAGAAAGCTAGGTGCACTTTGTGTGTCTGCGTGTGTGGTGGAATCATGATGGGGGACATTATAGTATTGTCTTGTTATTGATTTTTTATTAGAGAAATAGATGTACTTCAGACGCCAACTGAATTTAGCTCGAATGATTTATGGGTTCAAATCTCTTAATCGTTGTGTTAGAAGAATTTTAAAAATATAACTATGGAGACACTGTAAAAAACTGGGATGGAGATCCAATAGAAATCTCTTCTTATCATACCCCTTATAGTCCACATCAAATGGAATTAGCTTTTTTTTCCTGTAAGCAAGAGAATTTATCCTTGAAATAATATAGAAACTTTGCAAAAGCCTCACTGAGGGTCATGAAAGATTTCACGTGATAATGATCAGGGAAGAGGTTGGAGCACATACGAGATGAACTTGGGCGCCTTTAGGGCCAAGTTGATATGGTTGGTTTAAATCAAATTTTATTTGAATTTTGTTTGGTCAATATTTGATTTTCTCGTCAAGACTTCTTAATCTATTTTGGATTCTTTGGAAACCTTATCTTATTTAATATCTTACATGAGTCGTATGTGATATTATGCATAATTGCAATTTAGCAAAAAGAGAATAGCGACCTCCTTCTCCAAGTTTGTTATTTGCATGATATATCTTCTCATATCGTAACGTTCGTGAGAAGTTACATTGTCGATGTTAGGATTATGACGTGAATACGTCGTGAAGGTTGATTAACATTGGATCTGGTAGTTTCCTTTTCTGCATCTGTTTTGAGTTCGAGTTGGATTCAAGTTTCTTTTATTCTGATTGATCGAGTTTGTTTAGGATTAGGAGAGTTTTATGGTCTATAAATAACCCCTTAGGGGTGAACTTCAATGTATTCCAAGAGAATCCATGAATTTATAATTCCTGAGGATATAATTCATCTAGGTGAGATATTCATGAGAGAAGTTTAGCCACAAGGGTTTGCTGTTCTTGGCGACCATCAAGAGCTTATAATTTTTTCAGCGTGAGGTATAAGTAATTCTCATTGTACTCTCCTAAAAGTTTTAATAAAGTTTCTCCCCCTTCTCCTGTGGACGTACACTCGATCTGTTTGATCGGTGGAATCACGTTATATTGTGTGTTGGCTTTCTATCTATTTTGAAATATCTTCTTCTTCTCTTCTTCACGTTGCCTTAGTAGATCCTGTGATTTTTTTCCGCTGCGCCACCCCAGTTGATCCGATCGTCGGAGGTGTCCTTCCCTGAATTCACAACAATTAGTATCAAAGTAAGGTCAACTTGAAGATGTCTGTGATCAAGTTCGATATTCAGAAGTTCGATGGCGTCATCAATTTCAGCAGGTGACAGATTAGGATGAACACCATTTTTACCCAGAGCGGGTTGAAGAAAACACTACTCGGGAGGAGAAAAGCATCAAGACACGAAAGAAGAAACTTGGTAGGAGTTGGATGATAAAGCCTTGACAGCTATTCAGCTTTACTTGACGGACGAAGTGTTGGATGAGTCTTCTACGGAGAAAACAGTGTCCTCGTTGTGGGAGCTACTTCAAGACCACTATCTGAAGAAGTGGTTGGCGAATCGGTTGATTCTGAAGCAGCGTCTCTTTCTTCACTGCTTGCATGAAGGTACACCTTTCAAGTCTCATATTGCAGAATTTTTCTTTATTATCAATGATTTAGATAAGATAGATCTTAAGATAGAAGATAAGGATCAAATACTTTTATTACTGTGTTCTTTGCCTTCTTCATATAAGAGATTTAGGGAAGTTATCATTTATGGAGGCAAGTCAACAATTAAGGTCACTGAGTTCAAGGAGCATCTGCTCAACAAAGACAAAATTAACACCCAGTTGACATGTGAGTCTCATCATGATGATTCCGAGCAAGTTCAATATTCAAGGGAGAAGAGTAATAATAGAAGTTCCACAGGTAACTCAAAACATAAGAGTTTAACGTGTAACTATTGTCCCAAGAAGGGGCACATTAAAACTGATTATTGGCTTCGAAAGAAGAAACAATCAGATGCTTATGTCACTGAACTGATTGGAGAAGATGAAGAACAATGCAACATTCTATCTGCTACAGACAAATCGGTTGGTAACAAAAATAGATGGATTATTGACTCTGAATATTCACAACACATCATTTCCAATAGGAACATGTTCTCCTCATACACTTCGGTTCAAGGGGAGAAGTCTTCATGGGAAATTCTGCTATAAGTAAGGTGATTGGTGAAAGAATAATTCAGTTTCGGTCTCATGATGGATGCATCACTACTCTTCAAGGTATTTGTCATGTTACCAAATCAAGGTACAATCTCATCTCTCTTGGAGCCCTACAAGGGTTAGGGTTCTGTTTCAGTTCGAAAGGTGATCTTATGAAAGTTTTCAAAGAGGCCCATGTGCAGTTTTAGACAGAATGTATCGACAATGGGTATATGTTGCAAAATTAAGAAGTTACAGTTGGTGGATTGCAGTTATCCTCGGCTTCGAAAGTGGCAGTTGTGGAAGATCAGGGACTACGATGGTTTTGAGCTCGGATGTTCTGTTGTACCCTAAAGAGAGATTGGGACTACACGCGCAACAAGATAGTCCAGATCGTTACTTCTATGATGGAGCAAATTCTCATATATTTTGTGTAGATCAAGGAGACCGTTCGGTAATAAAGTTCAGGTTGGGCATGAACTTATTTGACCTAATCAAGTTGTGAACCCCATGAGGGGGTTATGGAGAATAGAGAATGAGATGGAGATGAAATCAAATTTGTTCAATTGTGCGTGGATGAGAGCACATGGAGCATGATGGCTATTCTCAGACTTGGATGTATTTAAGTCAAGGGTGATATTGTTAGGATTATGATGTGAATACGTCGTGAAGGTTGATTAATGTCAGATCTAGTAGTTTCCTTTTCTGGATCTATTTTGAGTCCTAGTTGGATTCAAGTTTCTTTTATTCTGATTGATAGAGTTTGTTTAGGACTAAGAGAGTTCTATGGTCTATAAATAACTCTTTAGGGTGGCCTTCAATGTATTCCAAGAGAATCCAATGAATTTATAATTCCTAAGGGTGTAATTCATCTAGGTGAGATATTCGTGAGAGAAGCTTAACCACAAGGGTTTGCTATTCTTAGCGACCATCAATGACTTGTAATCTTCTTAGCGTAAGGTATAAGTAATTCTCATTATACTCCCCCAAAGGTTTTAATAAAGTTTCTCCCCTTCTCCCGTGGCGTACATACGATCTGTTTGATCGGTGGCACCACATTATATTGTGTGTTAGTTTTCTATCTACTTTGGAATATCTTCTTCTTCTCTTCTTCATATTGCCTTAGTAGATCCTGTGGGTTGTTTTCATTGCACTGCCCCAATCGATCAGGTCGTGGGGGCATCCTCACCTGAATTCACAATAGTCGAAAAAGCAATATATCTTAACGATCTCGTTCTATCGGATCGAAAAAATCCTAGATCTAATTTGTTATTTACATGATCCGCATAATTTACCAACATTATTTAAGTTATCACTTTTTTATTTATTTTTCAATATGAGCTTATATTCACACATGAATTTCCAACAATCTCCCTGTTCATGTGTGATCGTTCATAAGATATCAGATTCTGGTCAGCTCCCTTATTTTGTTTCACATCCGACTATCACTACAACAGAATTGGGATTTCACGTCGATTTAAAATCGACGTGAAAACTAAACAACGAATCGATATCTATCTAAGCGACGTTGTAAGTGGAGAGGAAAAGATGTTGGTTTAAAACCGATTAAACCGACATCAAAACACCCATTTTTTTAAAAAGACAAAGATGTTAGTTTAAAACTGACGCCGAAACACCCCATTTTTTTTTAAAAAAAGACAAAAACATCGATTTAAAACTGACGTCTAAACATCTCATTTAAAAAAAAAAATCTCGCCCCGTCGTCTTGGCCCCACCCCCCGTCATCGTCGTCACCTCCAGCAAGGGTGGCATCGGCAAGGCCGCCACCACCCACCAGCCTCGGCCTCTCCCTCACCCGCCTCAGCCTCTCCGTCACCCTCAACGCCGACCTCGACCTCTGCAACCTCGACTGTTGGCAAGACCACTCCGCCGCCCTCGACGCCTCCACAACGCTGACCTTGGTCTCCGCGACCTCGGGCTTCACCACTACCTCTCCCTCACTGACCTTGGCCTGCGCAACCACCACCGCCAACCTCTACCTCCTCCTCGCTTGTTGTTGCTCTGCTCGGAGCAGAGCTTGCTTGGGCATCTCTTTCTTGGCCTTTTTCTCCTTGGAGCAGAGGTTGCGGTGGTACCAAGGGCCGAGTTGAGGAGCTTGAGCTCGACGAGGCTGCTGACGATGACGAAGAAGGCGGTGATGGAGAGGTCGATGCAGATAAAGATTGAAAAACCTTTTGAATCATCTATATTCAGACATGAGCTAGTGAGAATGACCAAAACTAGGAAAAAATTTAACCAAATTGAGAAGATTAGAAGGAAAGATTAAAAAAAGTAATAAAAGAAAAGAAAAAGAAGAATCATTATATAGAAAAATATACCATTGTCTTGAGTTGTTCCCTCCTCTGAGATGATCAATCCATTTGATTCATAAAGGAAAGAACAAGAATCAACATTTTGGTGAAGAGATTGACTGTTTACTGAAAATAAAAAGAGGTCTTTTTTTGTTAAGAATTTCTCGAGTTGGATCTGAAAAAATATACCTAGAGGGGGGTGAATAGGTGTAGTGCTAATCTAGTGTCAAATAATGTGAAATTAAAACTTTTACACTAACACACAATATATAACCAAGAGTGAGTCTAAATTCCCCGTGAAGGGCTCTGAAACTTCTCCTCACGATTCCTCTAAATTATGAGTTGAGGTGCTTCAATAGCTCTCTTGGTTGAATACAAGAGTGAGCACACAAAAAATATCTAACATGTATAAATTGAACAAAGAATGCAATGCAAGATATAAAGAGAGAGTTGAGAGCTAGAGGATGATAGCCAATCACAAACATAAGGATATGTTTCGAGCTTCGATCCACTGCTCTACGTCCCGCCTTCACACAGAAGGATTTCACTATGTCCACTATGAACCTTTCACAAAGGACCTCCACCGAGGAATTACAACTATACAAACCGGAGTACACAACTCTAACTCTCGCACACCTCTACACAAGAGGGAAGGCACTAAGCCAAGCACAAAGTAAAGAAAGAAATAGAACTTGGTGATTCAATGATCACAAACAAGAACTTAGTGATCTCGAAAGATCACAAACAAAACACCTCTCACAATACAAGATCCTAGATGATAGATTTTGAATTGATAACTCAAGTATGTGAGTAAAAAAAAGTTTTTGAAAAAGAAACACAAAGAAAACTCTTGAGAAAACTTCTTGATAGATGAAAAAAATTGAAGAATAAAACTAGAATTTTTAAAACTTGATTTTCTTTGATTTTTCAAATTTTGAAACAAAATAAGATATAAAATTATAGCACCAAAAACTTGTTTAAAAACTCTTTAGAAAGTAAGCAAAATAGCACTTGAAAACTTATTGAAAACTGGCCAAGAGAACCCATATTTTAAGCTTTCCAAAAATTAGCCGATAGAGGCAGAACCCAGACCAAACTGACCTGTCGGTCAATCGCTCGGTCGGCAGGCCAACGATCAGTTGACCGCTGCGTTGCCGGTTGACCGCACCCAAGTTAGCCTTTGTCGGTCGACTGGTCGGTCGACTCCGACCCAACAGAGACAAAGTGTCTCTCAGTTGATTGACCGACTCAGTCGACCGCTATGGGCTCGTGCACATTGTGCACATCGGTCGACCAGTCGGTCGATCGAGTCTTACTTCGGTCGACCGCAAGCAGCCCAAAAACAGGATTTAAAGGATTAAACTCAAACTTCAGAAACCCATAAAAATTAAATTAAATGCTAATAAATTCCACATAAATAAGTTCATGTAAAAAAATTGAAGTCCAAATATGTGTGATAAAAAAATCAACACATATTACTAATATGTGAACTATTTTTGAGGTATAGAAATTAAAGCTTAAACAAAAACTGTATTTTCTAAAACCTAAAATTTGAATTGAAAATACGATTTTTTTCTCAAACTTGTATAAATACAAAAACAAGTTATTAAAACACATTTAAAGTATGATGTGTACGGATATAATTCATTAAACATAGTAAATGATATATACTTATTTTTGACATAAATACCAAAATAAGTTTTGATAAAAATAAAACTTAAACACATGAACTAGATACTTCAAAATAAGTTTTTCTAAACAAATAAAGTATAAATGCATATGGATGAAATCCAATGCACATATAAACTATATATATTTGTTTTGATGAAATCTATTTATGAAACGAAAAGATGTATACTTGAAGATCCGAAACTTAAAACGTATACATGTTAGACCGAAACACAGAACTTAAAACTTGTTTTTATGAGTTTTGTGTAAACTAAGTAAACATAAACTTTTGAAACCAAAACGGTTAAACCGAAAATCAAAACTATTTACTTGTGTGTGTGTATATATATATACTTGAGCAACTAAACTATTTACTTGTGTGTGTATATATACTTGAACAACTCAAAGCTATTCTATCCTTACATAAGATCTAAACAAAATATCTAAACAAACCAAGATACAAGTCTTCTTATCGATCTTCTTCTCCAAGACGACTCGATCCAAACACGATCCAAAGAGTTAGGACTCCATCTCGAGTACTTGATGCGATCTTGACGTGCAAGCTCTTGAATCAACACATGCTAACTTCAAACTTGACTTCGAGTCCTTTGTTAAAGCTAAACACCAATAATGATCTTGATCTATATCTGAAACTTATTAAATATAAGATCAATAGTAACATAACTTCATAAGTTAGTCATCATCAAAACTAGGGTGAAAGGCCTCCGGGCCAACAGAATTACTCAAACAATGAGAAATTAGGCCCTCTTCATCTGGGTTCCATCTGATAATAAATAAATATATCATCAATTTCAAATCAACCGAGAAAATTTTGAGAAAAGAGGGAAAAGAAGGGAAAAAGATTGAGAAACTTCGATTTCTGAAAGGCAATGTGGCTGGGCCCCACGTGGACGTTAGGCGGGGGACGAGGGCTGCAAACACCCCGACTGTGATGCAAACCGCGGTGATGCCTACGGACTTGCTGGACCGACGCAAGACCGAGCGGTCAATCTCGAGGCCAGTGATGAAGGTTAAGTAGATGAGACCGAGGTTCGCCATGGTTTCGAGGAGGAGGAGAATGCTGCGCAAGGGGAACATCAGACGACCGGCATTTGGGATTTAATTTCTTGGGAAAAAATTAATTTTGCGGAAGGATGAATGAGGATGAAGAGAGAGGTGGCGGGCGCGATATTTAATTTTTTTGGGAAAAGACGCCGGTTCATTTTTATAGCCGACCTCTTAATAATTTTTTTTTGTAGTTTGAGTTTCTACGTCGGTTTTTTGGAGAACTGACATTATAAGATTTTCAATATATTACAAAAATTTCACCGGTTCTATTCTTTTGAGTTTCTACGTAGGTTCTTTTTAGAACCGGCGTCGTAAAATTTTCAATATCACGTCGTTGTATGCTGAAACTAACGTCAAATGTGCGACGTGAAAGCCCAATTTTGTATTGTTGTATACTTCCCGTGGGCTAGAAATCAACCTCTAATACCATCATTAGAGAATACTCGGGCCTTCACGAGGAGAACAAGATGGACTTTAAGGAGAGGATGATGAACTTTAAACTAAGCCTGAGAACCAATTTGACACAAAAACTTGAGTAGTTAGGTCTGGAGCTCAATATGTTATTTAAGTCCATCATTTCTCAACATGACAATATTCATATATGAACATTCCAACATGCTGTACACAAAACCAGCAGATATGCACAAGGCAAGCACAAAACCAAAATGTAAATAACAAGGCAATTAACCATTCAGTAAGCAAAACAAACTATAAGCGGACAAGACTCCAATGCATGCTCTCTGCAGATCATTTGAGTCCAGGGCGAGAATGGAAGGGGAAGGAGGGAGATGCCTTGGATGCATTCTCCAAGTTGCTCTTTCTCTTCTCCTCCAGCTTTTTAGGGTTTGCCTTCTCTCGGCTCTCCATTTTCGCGTCCCTGCCTCCGCTCTTCTCGGCGGGAAAGTCCTCTTCAGATGTGTTCTTCTTCAAGCAAGACAGATTGAAGCCCATCCTTCTCCTTGCTTGCTTTCTTATCAACCAACCAATTTAACTGCTTGATTTTCAGTGGATGATGATTCTCAGTTGGGTAGCTAACTGCATCTTTCATAGGTACATATATATAGGGAGTGATATGGTCTTCATATCTTTAGCAGATGTAACGTCTTTAATAGCAAAATCAATGATTCATGTGGAAATGTGGAACACCTCGGCTTTTCTTGGTGTTCAAGTATGATGAACAAGAGAGGGAGGTCAAAATAAGGCTCTCCGTGAAGACTAAGTAGAAGAGTAGCCCCGAAGAAAATGACTGATCCCCTTGTTTACCCCCTGTTCCGTGATTGATGATTCTATGAATCAACCGTTCACGAGGGGGTCTCACTTCTTATTTATAAAAAAAAGACCTGTTCAAATTTATTATGCATATTAAAGCTAATTTTTTTTTATTTTTTAAGAGAAGTCTTTTGAGCTCCGCTGCCAGAAAGCAAAATCTCTTTTTTGTTTATTGTTTAATTAGCATTGTAACAATTATAAGCAAGCGTGATCTTGCCAACTCCGAATAAGCACGGATATTTGCATCCATAAAGTTGATTAACACACCTACCAAAATTTGAAAAAAATTAATAGACTATTATAATTCTAAATAAAAAGACTAAAAGATTCTTAAAACTACTTAAAATTAAAATTTTATACCTCCTTATGGATTAATACACCAACACAATGATTAAGGTACCCATCATAACGTAATCCCTTTATTAATTAAGAAACCCACCTATGGATTAAAAATTCTTCAAAAAATAAAGCTCTCATATAAACCTTAGTTTCAAATACATGATTAATTCAAAGTTATGGATAAGCAATTAATCAATTGGAAGCCTTCCAACAATGATCAAGTAAGTTTTTTATCGTTTAAATACTTCTTTGTTTTAATAAGAAAAATCGTGTTTATTTAAAAAAAAATTTACGCTTTTCATCGCTTTATGTTCGATCAAACAAGGCCGAACATTATACTTATGTTCGGCCAATTCTGGCCGAACATAATAATTATGTTCGGCCTGCTTTGGCCGAGCATGAATATTATGTTCAGCCATTAATGGCCGAACTAAATATAAATGTTCGGCCATTATTAGCCGAATAGAAATTATAAATTTTGGTTAACCTGACCGAACAGATACAGACACAAAATAATTTTTTATTACATACATGTAATAGTTTTTTCTTCGTTGGTGATACAGGATCAAATCACTACCCATTGTAGCAACACAACTACTGAGTTGATAGTTGATTATAAAATGAATTTCACTACGGGCGTGTTTGGATGTAAGGAATCGGAGTGAAGTGAGAAGTGGGGAAGTATAATTGCTCATTTCCCTATCTATCCAAACACCGGAAAAGGAAAATAAGAAAACCCCCTTTTCCCTTTTTCATCTCTATTTTACACAACCATATTCTCACTTCCAGAGTGCTACAGTTATTTTGTGGTCATGTAAATCTCATTTATAATAAGTTTATAGCATAAAACAGTTATTTTTTGGTCATGTAAATCTCACTTGCATTCTAATTACAATCTATTTTTTATTTTTCTTAATTAATTTTTATTTTAATATTATTTTGCGGTCAACTTTGTGGTCAACTTTTCCATTTCCACTTTTCATTACCATCCAAACACCGGAAACGACAAAATATTTTCCAAACCACACTTCCCAACAACCATCCAAACACTAGAAAATTTACTACTCATTTCCCTTTTTCCTAAAGGAAATAAATCTTACTTCCTACTTCCTCACTTCACACCAATTCCTTAAATCCAAACAGACCCTACGTACGAGATATTTCAAACTTGTGAGGTATTAATCAAATGAGCTCGAAAAGTTGGTAAATCACATGGGCTTATGATCATTATTAAGAAGTCTGATGCTGCAAGAAATGAAAAGAAAGGGAGAATATATCTTAGTTGTGAGCGAAGTGAAAAATACAGAGGTAAAGAAATAAAATTTAATCGGAAAAACACTTTCGAGCAACAACGATAAAAAGCACTGGTACAAAAAAATGTGATTGTCCGTTCGTACTAAAAGGTAAGGAGTTGTCAAACGAAGAGGGGTGGATGATTTTTGTTCTATGTGGTGTCCACAATCATTTGGCCTTAGAACATTTAGAAGGACATTCTTTTGGCGATAGATTATCTGAATAAGAAAGAGATTGGTTGTGGATATGCCTAAGAGCCTTATTCGACCAAGAGATATTTTGCATACATTGAAACAAAGAAATAAACTCAATGGCAGTACAAGAAGAACAGTTTATAATGCAAGAAAAAGTTTAAAGTTATAGAATATATTAGAAGATCACAAATGCAACAACTAATGAACAAGCTTTCCGAACATGCATATATTGAGGTTCATAGAAATTGTCCCGATGCCGACACCGTGAAAGTTATTCTCTGGGCTCACCCGGCTAGCATTGAGTTGTTGCACGCATTTCCTCGTGTGTTAATAATGAATTGTACATATAAAACCAACATGTATCGTTTACCGTTGATGGAGATTGTTGGAGTAACAAGCACTGATATGATTTTTTTAGTTGCTTTTGCATATTTAGAAGCAGGATGGGAAGACAGCTTCAGTTGGTGCTTAGATAGTCTGAAATGCCTTATGCATGATCGTTTGATGCCATTTATTGTTGTGACTAACAGAGATTTAGCACTTATGAATGTTGCAGAGAGAATATTTCCTACCTCGCGTCATTTCTTGTATAGATAGCATATAAGAAAAAAATATTATTGTTCATTACAAGAAAACTTTTGACATCAAAGAGAGAGAGTCGACCTATTATTCTTTGGTTGGAATATAATGGTGTTGGCTAGAAATGAAGAGGAATTTCTATAACTGTTTGGTAGGCTTAAAAAGGATTTTCGAGATTACCCTAAATTACTTGAATATTTGAATAATATATGGATTGCTAAGTATAAAGAAAAATTTGTTGTTTGCTGGACTGACAAGATAATGCATTTTGAAAACATATCAAGAAACATGTATGCTTTTACGATATCGTGTAAGTTTCAAAAACAAAACTACTATATAATATTATTAACATCAAGTATCCTTACATATTCATTATCTTATCTTTTCAGAGCTGAGAGTAAACATGCAAAGTTAAAAAGGTATCTTGGATCATCTCTTCAAAAATTTGAGACTAGTTGGGACAAAATTCATGCACTTTTAGAGTTACAACATAATGAAATTAAGGCTTCCCTTGAAAAGAGTATAAATGTAGTATTACACAATTTCAAGTCATCCTAGTATAAGTTTCTTCATGATGTTGTATCCATTGCTGCACTGAATAAGAATGTGGAGGAATAAAAAAAAGCAACACTATCGGTGTCGATGACATTGCATGTAAGTGCGTATTAAGAAAGACCCACAAATTATCTTATGCACATGAGTTGGCTGAGTATGGTAGAGTCATAATGTCGATTCTTTTAGAATCTATTGATAGCTATTGGAGAAACTAAACATGTCACCATCTGCGCCTGTTGATTTCGAAATGGTAGTTGACGTAAGAAATTGTTGGACAAAAAAGATACACAAGATAAGCTAATGCTTTATCAAAGCCAACAATTATGAGAAGATAATCTTGCTGAAGAGATTGCGAGAGTTGGTTAATCCAAGTACTTTCTCTCTTATCGAACCTGAAGTTAAGATAAGAAAATATGGTAAGAATGTTACCAAAAATGATGCATCGACTCGTCGACTTTCTATGACACACGAATTGCTAACTTTTGCACAAGATAGCTTTTCGGAGCTGCCATCTCAGAATAATATTCAAGTTTCTTCCAAATCCATATTGCGACCAAAGAAAAGGTATAATTTATTTTTATATTCATCAAATATTTCTTTTGAGTTAAATATTAAATATTTTGTTAACACTTCAAATGTAAGCTATTCGGACACGTTCTTCAACTAGGCTAAACTATTTAGATCAATTTTTGGAACCAATTCATTCATGAATTGCACATATAAAGGGTGTGCAAGCGGATGGTAATTATGGATATCGAGTTGTTGCAAGTTTGCTCGGTTTTAGTGAGACAGGATGGACTTAAGTCAGACGGGACTTGTTTGGAGAATTGAATTGTTATCCTCATTTATATGAAGGTGTATATGAAAATTGTCAGCACGTGGAGGAGATTAGATATTCTCTGAGTCACTTTGACGGTGTTGCACCATATGACAAATGGATGATTATGCCTGAGATGAGATTTCTCATATCATCTTATTATAATGTGGTATTATTTTTTGGTCACGACTTCAGAGTCTGACTTTCTTGCCACTTAGAACTCCACCAATCCCTACTATTGCATGCCGATCCCTTTTAATTGATTTTGTCAAAAATAATCATATCATTGAGTTATATCTACGCAATGGACATCTAGTACCCCCACAAACATATAAGTGATACGAGTATCAACTACCTGTAGACTGTCTAAAAATCACTGGGGACAAGTCATCAGAAAGCAGAGTCCAAACTCCAGACGCAAGGCAGCATAACCACTAGCGCAGCACCAAGACGCGAAGGTTGAAACCCGCGTCTTAATGTTACTACAAAAACCAAGATGCAGAGCTCGAAAGTCTCGTCTCAGCACCACTGTAGTATCAGGACACAAGGGTCAAAGCTCGCGTCTTATATGAAGCTTAACGCAGAACTTGAAGTTCGCGTTTCTCAAGCGTTACGACAAAACGCGAGGCTCAAAGCCCACGTCTCAGTTATAACTGCCCTCATTACTGGGTCAAATACTGCCCACGTAATGAGGGAGTTAACCTCTATTGTGGAGTATTTTTAGGGAACAGTTTTACCCCTGAAATCTTTATAAATAGCTCAGTTTACTGTGGAAAAGGGGTCAGAAGTTTTGGTTAGAAGAATCTTTGGTTATAAGCCTGAGAAAGACCAGAATCTCTAGCTGAGAAATACAAAAGAGTAAAACTCTTCTAACAACTTGCTGAGTTCAAGTTTATTTTTGTCTAAGTCTCTTTGAGATTTTTCGTTGGATAGAAGCTGTATTACTTCGTCCACCGTCCAAAGAGAAAATTCCCAAAAGATCGTGACGTTCACCCGGTCAACAGAAAACACGATTCACTTTTCCTCGCTACATCAAGAATCTAGCACTAAACAAAGGGAAGATTTGAACTTGAATATCTTCCCTCTCTTGTAATCAGATTATTGATCTGTTGTAACTTTCTTTACAGTCAAATAAAGAATTTACAGCGCCTTCAACTTTTTCCCACCAAACAAGAGATGGTGACTCCGCCGGGGACTATTTTCTCTACTGATGAGCAAGTCGTGGCGCAAGGTGACGTCACCTGCATGGGAAAGGTGGTCGAATCGCTTGTCGTGAAATTCGATCAGGCAAAGTATGAAGAGTTCCTCTTTTCTGGCTCCAAGAACCCTAGGGCATGGCAGTATCGCAAAGTCTCCTCAGAGATTCGCTCTCAGATCCCTTCAAAGGCTTCCCTGAATGCGATCTGCGTGGAGAACATCGTGGCCGGATACGTCACACGTAAGGTCCGCGTCAACGTCTCCCACGAGACCCGCAAGGCCCACATTATTGGCGTTCAGCCTGCTCACGCCCGTCCTTTTCCTCAGCCCCAGGTTACCAGGGGTTCCCAACAACCTGTACGACGTAACTGGAACACTGAACGTCGACAGAGACGACGCGCGCGTCAATTACAGACGCAAGAAGCTGGAATAACTATCTGTCCAGTAATCTGTCCAACAGATATAGAACCCTAGGCTCAAGCTCGCGTCTCTTCTGAACTACGTCAGACGCGCGAAGTCCGCGTTTGGAGACCTAAAGGCGAGGCCCACAAGGCTTGCATTTTTGAAGCTTTACTTCCCAAACGCGACGTTCAGCAGCGCGAGGTCCGTGCCTCTCCTCAGAGACACGAGACCCGCGTCTCTACAACCAAACGCGGGATTCAGAAAGTCCGTGTGTCTCAACTGTCGCTGACCAAATGCGACTATCAGCAGTACGAGGTCTGCATCTCTTCTCAGCAGAGGTGCGAGATCTGTGTTTTAAAGCCAAAATACAAGAGCCGCGTCTGTTTTACAGAACGTGAGCTCCGTGTCTCAGAACCCTGCGTCTCAGATTCGCGACGCAAGGATGGCTCTCAGAAGCTGAAAAGCCCTCGAAAATTCGAGGTTAATCTCTTTGATCCCCTTCCGATAGATTTAAGAGATTATTTGATAAAGAAAAGGAGCGCTAATCAGGTTGCTCCATCCTATTGCTGTGAATGGCTCATCACAGTAATGCTCTTTGAATGTCGCTACAGCTCACATGTGAGCAACTAGTTGATATTCAGACGATTAACCTCAACCTCCTGACCAGCCAAAAGGCGTCGTTCTCACAGAAGGGGAACCTTCTCTGATACGGAATACCCAAAGTCACTGTAAACATGGTAGGTCCAAGTACTACGCCAAGTAAAAGTAGAGAAAAACAACCGGCGGTCAGCTCTGACGAGTCTGATACAGAACCAGAAGGAGTATACCGGCATACTCGCACTCGGACTAGTGCGGTACCCCCTGGTTAACTACAGTACCCTAGCCCGGGGCATTGAAGTAAGTAAATCACAATATGCCATCGCAAAATCACAGATCTCGAACTCTTTTGTAGAGAAGGAAGCCTTTGCGTATATGGCAAACACTCCTTAGGAGACGACTAGGCACCTAGAACAGCAAGCTCAGATCCAGAAGGAATAATTCGACATGATTCACACCTAACAAGAATCTATCGATACCTTCAAGTAGATGCTTGCACAGTTGCTCGAGGACAAGAAGAAGTCGAATGCCCAAACTTCTTCTAAAAAGTCCAAAGGCAAGTGGAAGGAAGGGGAAAGCTCATCTTCTGTACACATAGAAGAGGAGAAACAGTCCAATTCCGAGTCGTCTAAATCCTCATCTAAAGAGGGAGGCACTCCAAAGAATGGGAGTACTCATTTTAAAAGAATGAATCAATTAGAGTAGCGTTTGGAAGCCCTTACGAATCGAAAAGGCATCCAAGAAGCAGGAGTGGTGCGGCCTTACCCGGCAGAATGGAATCTTGTCCCATATCCTCCCAAGTTCAAAGCCCCGACTCTACAGACCTTTAACGGTAAAGGGTCACCGAACCAACACATCTACTACTTCAAGTCTCAAATAGGGAATGTTGTAGATAACGATGCCATACTGGTACGTTTTTTATTGGTACCCTGAAGGGACTCGCCTTCGAATAGTTCATGAAACTCCCTGAAGACTCTATCAAAAACTGGGGTGATTTGGAGAAGCATTTCCTTACACGCTTCTTCGAAGACGACTCGGAAGTTACCATGCCAACTCTCCTGGCAACAAAGCAATGGAAGGGAGAGTCAGTCAAAGCATTTATGAAAAGATTTCAGAATATGGCACTCCGATATCCTAGCGGTATGACCCAGACCACCCTGGTGGAGACATGTCGTCATAATTTACAAACTTCACTCCTAGTCCAGATAGGAGTTGTCGAAAGCTGCACCTAGAAGCAATTGGTCCAGCAAGGTGAATAGACTGAAGAGATTGTCGCCAGGGTTAGGGCGGAAGAAAACAAGCTCAGACCCGAAAAGTCAACAAGGCGCGCGCCAGAAGTATCTTTCCAATCAAAGAGGAAGGATACATTGGCACAGAGACAAAATCCCCCGTTAAACCTCAGCCAACCAGAGAGAGAGGTTCTTCAAGTCAGCCGTGCGCCAACAGGCAGTACTCCTTCAAGGATGAGCACGTCGATTCATTGTTCATGTTACTCAACAAGAGCAACAGATTAAAGCTTCCTGAAGCTAGACGTTCGGAGGAGGTCGGTAAGACCGACAATCCCAACTACTGTCTGTGTCATAGGATACTGGGGCACCCTACCAAGAGATGTTATATCTTCAAAGATATTCTTCAAGCTCTGATTGATGCAGAAGTGCTCAAGCTTCGTCCAGAACAGAAGAAAGTGACAGCTAATATGACGTCATTTCTTCAGTTCGAAAACCAGCTTCCAACACCGGCCGGAGTAGTTTCCATCCCGAACGGGAAAATAAGGATGATCAATACAGACCCACATCACAAGCAAGAGAAAGGTCTTGTACCTATCCCTACACCTCAGGGAGAAATTATGTGGGTTCATCCAGACCTTGTGGAAGGCCAACAGTAGACTACTGTTACCAACATGAAGTCAAAAGGCAAGGCAAGAGCTTCACTTTGCAATGTGGTATGCGCTTCCTCCCGGGAAGCAGAGACTGATGTTCCCTCACTAACTGACTCAGAGGAGGAGACGATCATCCTTGCCGCAGAGCAAGATGCACCACTTGTGGCCGAAACTCGTTCAGGACAGTCGTACTTAAAGAAGTATGACGGGATAATGGCAGATCCGCCTGGACCTACTGCAGAGCCAACCAAGCCCTCCGCAAAGCAACCTGTGGAGAAGCAGAAAGAGCTTCGGTATTCTAAAGCTCTCCCTAAGGACATAGCAAAAGGAACGTTAGCACCTTACCGCTTTGATGTGTTAGTTCAACTGGCTAACATCCCGGCCAGGATCACCCTTTACGAGCTCCTAAGATTGTCAAAGTCAACAAGAGAAGCTCTGAGAGAAGCTATAACCGATTCTGAGGTCTTCATGACCCAAATCCCAGCTGAGCCACATGAGGAAAGTAAAGAAGGCTGCCTCCACGCCTCTCAAAATGCCCCGTTACATCACCTTCACGCCAGACGACATGCAAGTCAAGGAGAAACATGATAGGCCCCTGTACTTCACATGGTACATCAGATCATCTGAAGTGAGCCGCATTCAGGTAGATCCAGGATCCGCGTTGAACATTATGTCTCACCAGGTCATGCAGCATTTAGGGATCCCCACCCACTGATTGAGCGCCACCTAGACTACCATCTATGGTTTTAATGCCAACGGTATGCGCCTAATGGGGAAGATCAAACTCAAATGTCAGATTGGGGATCTAAGATCTGAAGTGACATGCTATGTAATCGACGCCGACACTTCGTACAATTTGCTGCTCGGATGACCATGGATTCATCGTAACTCCATCCTTCCCTCCACTCTCCATCAAGTCATGAAGTATATTGACGGAGATGGGAAAGTTCGATTGATCATTGAGAGGCATCCGTTTAAGGGGGTAGAGAACTATTTCACAGACTCACTCATATACCAGGATTCTCTGAAAATGGATGAGAATTCACAGCCAGAGGAACCAGACTCTGGTAATGAAGCAGACACTGAACCAGATGCGGAAGAAAAGTGCCTTTGAGAATTAAATCCACTTGTAACGAGTATTAATAAGCTCGATGTTAATAAACCGCCAATGATGTAGGCAAGTGGTATATTAGTGAAGAGTTGAATTTGGCTTACTTTTCTTTGTTTGCTTCTGATTCAGTGCCATCGGACACTAGTACCAATGTGGATAATGACCCTTGGTCGGCAATAGATGCTCTGACATCATTGCATATACCGGCGAAGTCATCCCTTACGATGTACCAAGATGTCGGTGATGCGCATGAATCAGTATTCATGATCCCAACAAGATGCAAAGGCCAAAAACCAGTTCTTTTTGGAAGAATCAAGTCTGAATTGATGCCTCGTGAAGACTCAGAAAGCGGGAACGACCCCTCAATTCGCCCATTATGAGCCAAATGTACTCAGAATGATGGAAATATAGGGTACGATTTAGCAAATGGTCCTGGCTTGAACTTTGGTAAAGGAAGGAGACCACTGCTTTGATCCTTCGTTCAAAAGGGAAGACCCTGATTATTATCACCAAACTCGCAGGGGGTTGGGCTATGTGTCAACTCCAATCCCGTCGGCCTCTGAATCTGAAGTGTCGATATATCACTACCGCTCGTCAGGCACATCGTCTGGGAGTCAAATGTCAGTGTCGGCAACATCTTCAAAAAACTTTCAGTAAATATGACTTCACAAGCCACCTAGAAGATGGAGATGAAGAAATAATCCAGTCGGATACAGATGCTTGGATCAAACACCTAAACACTCTCTGGGATATTCGCTTCGAACAACACGAACCACCCACAGAGGATAAGGTTACCCAGATTAATCTGGGAGATGAGGTTAATCCCAAGCCTATCTTTATAAGCCAAAGCTTATCATCGTCCAAAAAGGAAGACCTGATATCTCTCGTGTGAGAGTATATAGATGTTTTCGCTTAGAATTATGAGGACATGCCTGGGCTTGATCCTCGAGTGGCTATGCATCGCCTCAATATCAATCCAGACGCGAAGCCAGTCAAACAACAGCAGTGATGGTTCCGTCCAGAAATAATGAAAGCAATCCAGTCATAAGTCAAAAATCTCATAGACTCTGGCTTTATCAGGGAGGAACAACACTCCGATTAGGTAGCCAATATCGTCCCCATTACCAAGAAAAATGGGAAGATCCGGGTTTGCATTGATTTCTGCGATCTAAATGAGGCTTGTCCTAAAGACGAATTCCCCCTCCCAATCACGAAGGTCATGATCGACAATACGTGTGGGTTTGAACGAATGTTCTTCATGGATGGATTCTCAGAATACAATCAAATCAAAATGTACACTGATGATGAAAAGCATACATCTTTCAGGACACCATTGGGGTGTATTGCTATACTGTCATGCCCTTCAAATTAAAGGATGCGAGGGCAACATACTAGAGAGATATGAATGCAATTTTTCACAAGCATATACGCAAAATAGTGGAGTGTTACGTTGACGACATTGCAGTAAAAAGTCGTAGTAAGGGCGATCACATAGCAGATCTGAAGACAGTGTTTGATATCATGCAGGCACATAGTTGAAGATGAACATCACCAAATCCTTCCTAGGGGTAGCCATCGGTAAATTCCTAGGATTTGTTGTGACATCCAAAGGAATCCACCTCGATCCAGAGAAAGTCCGCGCTGTCCAGGAGATGCAACCTCCAAGGAATCTCAGAGAGCTTAGAGGGTTGCAAGGGCAATTAGCATATATCCGGAGGTTTATCTCAAATCTTTCGGGGGAGATGCCAACCCTTCGCCAAATTAATGAAGAAAGGTGTCTCATTCATTTAGGACGATGCTTGCCAACAAGCGTTCGAGGAAATCAAACGATACCTCACGCAACCACCCGTTCTTACAGCTCCGGTTTCAGGAAAACCTTTTCTGATATATGCTCGAGCAATGGATCATTTCTTAGGAGCTTTGCTAACCCAGAATAATGATCAGGGACACGAGCAGGCAATCTACTATCTGAGCAGAACCATGATCGGAGCCAAACATCGGTACAACCTGATTGAAAAGGAATGTTTGGCGTTGGTATTCGCCGTCTAGAAAATGCGACATTACTTGATGGGCCAAACTATAAATGTTATATCAAAAGTCAACCCTTTAAGGTTGCTTATGAAAAAACAATCGTCGTTGAATGGTCGACTGGCAAAATAGGCCACGCTGCTCTCCCAATATGAGATGCACTTTCTATCACAAAAAGCCGTGAAGGGACAAACAGAGTCAGATTTTCTGGCTAAGCATCCAGATCCAAGAACGACTAAATTTTATGAGGATCTCCCAGACGAGGTCGCTGAAGTTTGTCTGACCCAGACGTCTTTCGAAGGACAGTGTGGCAGCTCTTCTTCGACGGTGCATCAAGAATGGGTCCACAAGGGCATGTCGTAGCAGGAGTGGGGGAGGTACTTGTCTCACCACAGAATGCCATAATTCCTCGAGTATTCTCATTAACCGAGCTATGTTCCAACAATGTAGCGGAATACAATGCTCTCTTGATTGGAATGCAAATCGCCGATGAGATTGGCGTTAAAAATCTCGAAGCATACGATGACTCTAAGCTCATCGTTAACCAAGTTCTCGGGGAGTACGAAGTCAGACATGAAGATTTAGTACCCTATCACAACGCAACTATTTACATGGCCAAGAGGTTCAGAACATCAACCATATACTGTAAGTTCACCTAGAGGGGGGGTGAATAGGTGATCGCTAACCTAATGGTCACTTAATGCCAAATAATGCGGAAGTATAAACTATTATGACCTAAACTAAACTCTTACACTAAACACCACGTATAACACAAGAGTGTTGCCGAATTCCCCGTGAAGGGCTCTGGACAAACTCCTTTAGATTCCCCTTGATAAGGGTTGAGGTGCCGCGTTGGCTCTCTTGGTTGAATACAAGTGTTAGCAAACAAACCCAAGCAAGTATAACAATTTAAGCACACAAGTATATCAAGCATATAAATATAAACACTATAATTGAATGCAAGATATAGACAAAGAGATAGAGAGAGTGAGCAATCGCAAACATAAAGGGTTTGTTTCGAAGTTCGAGCACACTTGCTCTACATCCCCGCCTTCGACACACGAAGGATTTTCACTATGCAAGATCCCAATGGATCTCTCCCCGGTGCCGCAACACCTACAAGCCCTCGGACTCCCTAGTCCCATACACACGCAAGCCCCACAAGCTTGCCGAGGCCGCACCTCAAACCAAGAGTTCACAACCGAACTCTAAACCACCGCGAGCACACTTGCCCGCTTCCTCAAAGGAACAAAGAAAAGATCTTTGGTGATCACAACACTTTGATCACCTAACAAAAACTCTCACAACATAATCCTATGGATAGATAAAGCAATGGATAGCTCAAGTGATTGTGAGAAAAGTATGGATTGAATCTATGGTGAAAAACTCAAGAAATCACTTTAAACACTCTTGATAAAATCTTCCCTTTTGATAGGAAATATTTGCTCTCAAATTTGTGGAGAAAAACCTCTGAAAAGGATTGGAAAAACTGGCTCAAAAATACTCTCCAAATCTTCGTGAAAACAATGCCCAAACCCCCAAATTTATAGGCTGTCAAAAACTAACCGTTGGAGTCTGTCAGACCTGTCGGTCGACCGTCCGGTCGACCGCCAACGGGTAAAAATCCGACCGTTGGAGCCTCCGGTCGACCGCCCGGTCGACCCAAAAGAACAGAGAGCACTGCTCTCAGTTCCGGTCGACTGGGTCGGCAGACCGGCCATCTGTCAGGTCAAGGCGTGCACGTCGTGCACGTCGGTCGACCCAGCCGGTCGACCGACTTCAGCCCTAGTCGACTTGGTCGGTCGACTAGTCGACTTGCTGAAGCCTGAAACTGAAAATCTGGGATTAAAACTTGGTCTTTTTGATTGAAATAAAATCTCATAAATACTTAAAAAATCTACAAAAATAGTTTTACCATTATACTTTGATAAACAAACATGCTTGCACAAAATCAAGGCATGTTATAAAACATTGGACTATTTTTGTAAGTAGGAAAATATTGGCTCAAAAGAAAACTTGTATTTTTCTAAAACTTGTTTTCCAAACTTCTTCATGATACAAAAACAAGATATTTTGAATTCATGAAAGCATAGTGTGTATGGATATGATCCACTACACAATTAAGATGAAATATCTATGTTTTTGGCATTAAGCTCTAAATATGGTTCTGGATAAAAGACATGCATATAAGAAATTCTAAAAACCAAAAAGTATTTTTCCAAAATGAAAGTCTTTTCTAAATCTGAAAATTCTTTTATGAAAAGACAACTAAATCAAGAGTGTAGGCCTGTCAATGGGTCGGGTCCAGACCCAGACCCGACCCGGACCCGACCCGATTAAGCGGCTATGGAAAGGGTTGCTCTGGACCCATACCCGTTTACCCGTATACCCGTATACCCGAGTATTAAATGGGATGGGTTTGATTTTACTTGAACCAGACCCGATTACCCATTTACCCATTTCAAAACATAAATATAAATAATACTAATAGAATTAAAACCCTCTCAAGACTCTATCAGTAAATGATCCCTTTGTGCTTTAAATATTGAAGACTGTTGGTTGATTAGTGAGTGATTATATTGTTGTGTTTTCTCAAATAAAATTGGAGGCCTTGTTTTAAATTTTTTTTCTTTATTAGAGTCTTTCATCGAAAATTTTCCCTCCACCTCTTGCACCTGGTTACATTTCATCTTTTATTGATATTAAAACATGCTTTCTTTCTCTTTACAAAATTTTTTTTCCTCTCTTCATGTGTTTTTGTTACTGTATTTGTTTATGTTTTTTTTTTTTATGGGTCTGGGTAAACGGGTCTGGACCCGCGGGTACAGTGGGTCCGGGTATGGAAACCCACCTTCTGGACCCGCGGGTAAATGGGACGGGTATGGTACCCTCTTGGGTAAACGGGTCCGGGTATGGTACCACCTGTACCGCCCCGAACCCGACCCATTGACAGGCCTACAAGAGTGTGTGTGTGATATATGTTTGAGCAATCCACCAACTATTCTATCCTTTACATTTTATCTAAAAATAAAATCTTATACCTAGACACAAGTCTTGATCTTGAAGTCTTCCCTTGAAGTCTTCTCATCATCTTGACTTGGTCCAAAAGCAATCCAACGAGCTCGACTCCTCTTGAGTACTTGATGTGGTCTTGATGCATAGGCTCGTGAATCAAGCGGTGTTAGCTCCAAAATGTGACTTTAAATCCTTTGTTGAAGCTCCACACCTACTAAGATCTTGATCACAAATCTGACACTAATTAAACACAAGATCATTAGTGCAATAACTTCATGAGTTGATCATCATCAAAACTAGAGTGATGGGCCTTTGGGCCAACAATCTCCCCCTTTTTGATGATGACAAAACTCATGAAGTTATATATGCATGGATTAAAGTAAAGCTTCAAAGAAGCTCCCCCTTAACTCATGCATACCACATAAACAAAATAAATATGCAATGAGGCACAAAAACATGTATGCAAATGTAGGAGTAAACATGCTAATCAAGCATAAAACAAATCAAATTCTTTTTCTCCTATTTGCAAAACAAAACATATATGCATAAACAATCCTTTTTCACAAAACATGCATATAAATCCAAAATCTTTCTCCCCCTTTTTATCGATCATCAACAAAGGGGTAAAAAGCACAATCAATAAATTTTTCTCTCCCTTTTTGTCATAAACAAAGAGATCAATAAGGGGTAAACTTAAATCAATAAAGGATTATATGCGATATACATTCATGAAGAGGAAGACGTTAAGTTAGCTTCCCTACACATATGCATTACATGAAGAAGGGATGACAAGCCCCAATTCACATAACACATATTATGTAATGCATAAGAGGAGATGTGAAGCTCCCCCTACACACGTGTATCACATAAAGAAGAGTTGTCAAGCTCCTCAATATACAATACACTCAATATGAATCTATATGTAGAAGAGATGTTAAGCTCTCCTTGCATATAGGCAATACAAATCAAAACATTTTTTTTAATTTTTCTTATAAAACAAAATTTTGAATTTTCCTTTCTTAAAATTTTTATTTTCTTATCATAAACAACTTTGTGCTTTAAACATGTAAAACATTTTAACTCAAGCACAAATAACTCATATATATGTATGAAAAGAGTATACCAAATGAAATTGATACATACATATATAAGAAAATAAAATATGAGTATATACAAAAAATAGAGTCAAATTGATACCAATTAAAACGATTCAATGATACCAATTGAAGCAATAATAGGATCATGTGTATATCTCATAAACTACTAATTTGAAGAATAAATAACTAGTATAAATTGATTTTTGAAAAACTAGTTAAAGATCCTTCAAAATACAATAAATTATATGTTTTTCATGAATCATACCAAATACACAAATATGATACTCAAGATCTATAATGCTCATAAAAAGATGTACATGAAACAAAGTCATGACAAAATGAATAAAATGTGAGTGTACAAGAGTCATGTAAATAGCATTTTCATGAAAATAGATATTGAAGCTCAAAAAAAATCATAAGTCACATTAAAAAAAAATCCTTTTTTTTATTAAAACACTAATCTTCATGGTATATGTATGATTTATCCAAAACTAACAATACACATACATATCCCAAACATAAAAGAGTCTATCAAATGTATTTGCATGAAGGTAAGAGACTCACGGGTATACATGTATATTTATTAGATTTGAATTAAAAATACATATACATGAAGTAAAATCATAAAATTTGGCAAAGTATGTATAAATGAGAGAATCATCAAAACTAGTCTATACATGTGCATATAGTGGGTATAAATGAGCATGAAGTGCAAATATATATGAATCAAATGTAACTCACTATTTGTACATGAATAATACAAGTTTTGATAAAAACTACATCTAAGCCTGTTATTACTACATGAAGCACAAAACAAATGAAAACATGAACATGCTCAAATGATCATCAATTGAAAGAAGCATGTAAATAAATTAGGAGTTTAGAGATAGTTACCAACCATACTCCAAAGCTCCAAACATAGTGATCATCTCACCAAAATCTCCTTGATAGCGATGCACCAATAAGTGTGTCCATCATATCCATTTGCATCCACCATCAAGGCACCAAGTCTCTCACGTCTTGAGAGATCCCTCACCTACATCAAAAATATGGGGTGGGGGTTTTGGTACCCATATTTTCTTGGGTCCTTTGGGGTTAGTCTTGTAAGGAACCCAAAAATTTTATTAGCAAAATTAAAATGATTTAACTTATCATAATAAAATTTTGCTAAGTGGCCTTTGTGGCCACAATGTGTACATGTGTACACCTTAGAATGCTTATGTGAATGTGTATGATCGTGACGTGCAACATAAGCATGATGATGATGTGCATGAATGTTTGGAACTTGTTTCTTTGAAAACAAGGTTTCCAATTTCTTATGGTTGAATGCACATGAGCTCAAAGTGGAGCTCAAACAACTAATCCTATTTTTCAAAACATTTATCTCACTATCATTAGTGGTGGCATGTAAAGCATGGTGAGATATAGAATCATTTTTCTTATTCTTTTTAGAAACATTTTCTTTTTCTTTTTCACAAATTTTTCTTTTTAAAGAATTATTTTCTTGAAAAACAACTTCCTTTTGTTTTTCCACCAAATCAATTTTATTTTTCAAATTAGTGTTTCCTTCACAAAGATCATTCAATTTAGACATGAGGGAAACATTTTCATTTTTCAAATCATCTTTTTCTTTTTCAATGCATGCAACCTTATTTCTAAATGAATCATTTTCTTTTAGCATGTAATCAAAATTCTTTTTCAAATTTTTATTTTCTTTCTTAATCATGTCATATTTCTCAAGTAATTGTTGACAAAAAGAAGTGAGCTTATCATATGACATGTTATCATCCTCCTCGGATTCGGTAGTTACCTCAAGGGGGTTATCCCCTTGGACCATATAGCACATGTTGGAGGTGTTGCTTCCAACGTCCGAATCGCTCCCCGCATAGTATTGATCTTTTTCGCCAAGGGAGATGAGGGTATTCCATACTACAAAAGCCGAATCAAAGTTAGAAACTCTAGATAAATAAACATCATCTAGGGTAGACTTTAAAGCATTAAGGGCTTTTGCATTAACCTCAATATTCTTACCATATAAACAATAATCATTATTAGTGATGGCAAGATAAACATGATAACCTAGGGCTTTGAGGTATAAAGACATCTTAACCTTCCAAATTTGGATGTTAAGAATGTCAAAGGTTGATGGTGACATGAAGTCCATGGTGTGTGTACAAAATATTGTGATTAGCCTAAAAATGAGGATCTTTAACTCTAGGTTGTAAGACCCAAATCAGAGTACCAAGCTCTGATACCAAATGTAAGTTCACCTAGAGGGGGGGTGAATAGGTGATCGCTAACCTAATGGTCACTTAATGCCAAATAATGTATTATGATCTAAACTAAACTCTTACACTAAACACCACGTATAACACAAGAGTGTTGCCGAATTCCCCGTGAAGGGCTCTGGACAAACTCCTCTAGATTCCCCTTGATAAGGGTTGAGGTGCCGCGTTGGCTCTCTTGGTTGAATACAAGTGTTAGCAAACAAACCCAAGCAAGTATAACAATTTAAGCACACAAGTATATCAAGCATATAAATATAAATACTATAATTGAATGCAAGATATAAACAAAAAGATAGAGAGAGAGAGAGAGTGAGCAATCGCAAACACAAAGGGTTTGTTTCGAGGTTCGAGCACACTTGCTCTACATCCCCGCCTTCGACACACGAAGGATTTCCACTATGCAAGATCCCAATGGATCTATCCCCGGTGCCGCAACACCTACAAGCCCTTGGACTCCCTAGTCCCGTACACACGCAAGCCCCACAAGCTTGCCGAGGCCGCACCTCAAACCAAGAGTTCACAACCGAACTCTAAACCACCGCGAGCACACTTGCCCGCCTCCTCAAAGGAACAAAGAAAAGATCTTTGGTGATCACAACACTTTGATCACCTAACAAAAACTCTCACAACACAATCCTATGGATAGATAAAACAATGGATAGCTCAAGTGATTGTGAGAAAAGTAAGGATTGAATCTATGATGAAAAACTCAAGAAATCACTTTAAACACTCTTGATAAAATCTTCCCTTTTGATAGGAAATATTTGCTCTCAAATTTGTGGAGAAAAACCTCTGAAAAGGATTGGAAAAACTGGCTCAAAAATACTCTCCAAATCTTCGTGAAAACAATGCCCAAACCCCCAAATTTATAGGCTGTCAAAAACTAGCCGTTGGGGTCTGTCAGACCTGTCGGTCGACCGTCCGGTCGACCGCCAACGGGTAAAAATCCGACCGTTGGAGCCTCCGGTCGACCGCCCGGTCGACCCAAAAGAACAGAGTGCACTGCTCTCAGTTCCGATCGACTGGGTCGGCAGACCGGCCATCTGCCAGGTCAAGGCGTGCACGTCGTCCACGTCGGTCGATCCAGCCGGTCGACCGACTTCAGCCCTAGTCGACTTGGTCGGTCGACTAGTCGACTTGCTGAAGCCTGAAACTGAAAATCTGGGATTAAAACTTGGTCTTTTTGATTGAAATAAAATCCCATAAATACTTAAAAAATCTACAAAAATAGTTTTACCATTATACTTTGATAAACAAACATGCTTGCACAAAATCAAGGCATGTTATAAAACATTGGACTATTTTTGTAAGTAGGAAAATATTGGCTCAAAAGAAAACTTGTATTTTTCTAAAACTTGTTTTCCAAACTTCTTCATGATACAAAAACAAGATATTTTGAATTCATGAAAGCATAGTGTGTATGGATATGATCCACTACACAATTAAGATGAAATATCTATGTTTTTGGTATTAAGCTCTAAATATGGTTCTGGATAAAAGACATGCATATAAGAAATTCTAAAAACCAAAAAGTATTTTTCCAAAATGAAAGTCTTTTCTAAATCTGAAAATTCTTTTATGAAAAGACAACTAAATCAAGAGTGTGTGTGTGATATATGTTTGAGCAATCCACCAACTATTCTATCCTTTACATTTTATCTAAAAATAAAATCTTATACCTAGACACAAGTCTTGATCTTGAAGTCTTCCCTTGAAGTCTTCTCATCATCTTGACTTGGTCCAAAAGCAATCCAACGAGCTCGACTCCTCTTGAGTACTTGATGTGGTCTTGATGCATAGGCTCGTGAATCAACCGGTGTTAGCTCCAAAATGTGACTTTAAATCCTTTGTTGAAGCTCCACACCTACTAAGATCTTGATCATAAATCTGACACTAATTAAACACAAGATCATTAGTGCAATAACTTCATGAGTTGATCATCATTAAAACTAGAGTGATGGGCCTTTGGGCCAACATATACCTCGCCAATAAAATGCGCACACAGATGCACTAGCGTCTCTCGCCGCTTCGATGGCTCTTCCAGCCGGAGCATTAGAGAAAATACTCGTTTACAGCCATGACTTGTATTGCCCAAGATTCGCTTTTGAAGATCACCAAAAGCTGACAGGAAACCGTCAAGTTAATGAAGCTCTAGAGACTTCAACAGGTCTAGAACTCGGGGACTGACAATTCTCGTACATCAACCGACTACGCACTGTACGACATTCTTTCTGATGACCCCAAAGAGGCGGCTGCCGTTAGAAGGAAAGCCCCTAAATTCTATTATAATGCGATCACGCGAATACTGTACCGCCGACCGTATGATGGGATCCTCCTCCGCTGCCTGTCATAGAAGGAGGCACAAGGGGTGCTCAAAGAATCGTATGACGGTGTGGAGCTCATTGGCCTGACCCGAAGCTTGGGGTTCGACTCTGAAGACTGGGGTATTATTGGCCAAGATGATCCCAGACACCATCGCTTACGCCAAGCGATGTCACGCCTGTCAGGTCCATGGTGACTTCATCCACCAGGCATCAGGACATCTCCCCTCTATAACCTCTTCCTGGCCATTTGAGATTTGGGGAATGGACGTGGTTGGCCCTATCAGCCCGCCTTTATCCAAAGGGCATCAGTTCATCTTAGCTATACCGATTACTTCTCTAAATGGGCTGAAGCTATTCCCTTGAGGAAGGTAAAGGCATCTGACATGATCAAATTTGTTAAGCATCACGTCATTTACCGCTTTGGTATGCCACGACAGATCATTCATGACAATGGGCCCCAGTTCGTCAGTCAAGCTTTTCAAAGGTTCTGCAACAAGTTCAGAATACAGAGTGTATCCTAAACGGCATACTACCCAGCCGCTAACGGCCTTGCAGAAGCTTTCAACAAGACTATTGAAAAACTCCTCAAGAAATTCATCTCGAAAAGCCAACGCGACTGGGATGACAAATTAGGTGAATGCCTATGTGCCTATCGCACGATAATTCGAACCCCGACGAAAGCTACACCTTTCTCCTTGGTATATGGGTGTGAAGTTGTATGATCGGTCGCTAATATTGCATATTCATTATCATATTCTCATACTTATTATAAAATAAACTCTATTTTTTTCCTAATTATTGTTTAATTTATTTGCAGGCCCATTCCTAAAGGAGAGTGAAGAGAAATGAGCCCAAAAGCCATTAAATTCTGAATTAAATCAGAATTAATTCGAACTCAGTAAATCAGGGAAGATCAGGTCGGTTCAGATCGGTTGAAAACCAGTTAGAACAAATCCTACAAATCAATCGATTGAAGTTAAGGATCAAAGGCCATTTCGTCAAAATCTTGGACTTAAACTGTAAATCCAGCTGAAGATAAACATTAATCGTGAAGCCGGGGAGTTCCACCAACAGGGTGTGGCCACCTGGCCAAGCGGCTTTGTTAGAGAGTTAGGGGGAGCGTTTGCTCCCCCTATCTTCATACGCTCTCATAGGTTGGGTTTTGCCTATAAATACTGGGATTTTTAGAGCGTACGAAGGACGATCAAGTAGAAAGTAGAACTTAGGCTAATTTGTAGTTTATAACTTAGGTTTTCATTTTCTTTCATGTAATTTTTATTTTTTTATGTAACTGAGCGGAGAGGATACTTTCATGGAGGAATGAGAGCAAGTCTGTACTGCAGGTGACACCGGTGTAAGTGATCTCTTCTTCTATTGTTATTTGAATTGAATCAAAGTTACTTTTTCTTCTTTACTATTGTTTTCGTTTACTCTCCTCTAATGTATTGCAATCCAAGTGAATCTATTAGCCTCGAGACTGCTTCGCCATTGCAAGTGCCCTTGATGGCCTATAGTGATGAACCACCATTCTCTTGCTAGTATAGCTTGCTCTTTTATTCTTAGTGTAGTCCGGGAATGAGGAAGATCCTATACGCCATGCTTGATCGCCTTCAAAGACAAGGTAAGTCGTAGCTACGAATCCAAGGTATATGAGCACAAAAGGGGTAAGTAACTTTTAGTTTCTTTCTTTTTTTAATTCTTTAGTTTAGAACACCACAATCTACCACTTCTTTTATTATTCCTTTTCCATTTCTTTGTACATATCATTTCTAGTTTTTCATCTTCTTAATCTACCATCTTCTTCCTAACTCACTTTAACCTAATTTTTCTCTTTTTGTTCACAAGGACTAAAAGGAAAAATTTTAACCATCCTTTGCATCTTAAAAGAAAACTTACTAAAAAAGCTTCCATCGCTAGTCCCTCCTTGTGGATCACGACCCGCATAGCCACTTGCTATCGCGGTAGAATTGAGCACTTGCACATCTCTATTTTAAAGTTCTAAAATTCTGTATTTGTGTGCAGGTAAAACCTCAATCAAATTTTGGCGCCGTTGCCGGGGGGACGGTAAGTAATTCTCTTTAAAGTTTACATTTTTGGTAAACTTCTTCTTTGTTTTTGGTGTACAGATTTAACAATAAGGAATTTTTGCTGCAGTTGACATATAAGTGGCCCTGGACTCTGCTCAAGAAAGCAGAGCCCAGAAGCCCTCAGATTTGCTACATTCCAGTGGCAAAACTGAGTGAATTACTAACCTGTATTTTTGCAGGTTAGCTGAATTGAAAATCTGAATTTCTGTAGCATTTATCTTCTTATTTGACTCACTGTATTTTTAACACAATAGTAAAAAGTTGATTGTAAATGCTAAAAATGATTTAGACTTTGCATTTAGGCACGTGTCTATTTCATTTCATTTTCCATTTACTGTTGAAGAGTGCTGGAGCCAAGGAATGCGTGCATAGCATTTAGTATAAGGTTCATTCTTGTATGAAATATTGCTTGAATGTTACTTTTTTCTATATACTTGTACACTGCACTAAATTGATTTAAGGGCTTGTCCTATAAACAAGATAAGGTGGGAAAATCATTACCCTCCCTTAGCCCACAAATAATCTCCTCACTCACTAACCCAAGCCTAATTAAAACTGAGTAGACGTTGGCCCTAGGGACATCTCGGACTCAAATAGGAGACTGACCTAAGGGGGAAGTTGATTTGAATCTGACTCTTACCAAATCGGTGATTAAGGTTGGGGATTGAGGGGCGAAATCCCGAAGGCTGGTGGTTTAGCTTAATTAGGCCCGTCGCTTCTGCGCGGATACCACTCACCAATCTTGTCCCTACCTGGCCGATTAACTTGTGGTCAGATTCGACAATATACCCCCTGTGGACAGTCTAACCAGTTAGGAGTCGTCTAGGTCTAAGATTTACCCTAACTTAGGTTAGCTTTTTTTTATTTTTATTTGTTTGCTTATTTGTTTGTTTTTTCTTTGTTTGTATTTTATTGTGTGATATGACTTATAACAACAATTTTTCCAATTTTAATAGTAATCCATATTTCACACTAACCTCTTTTTCGGATATTACCAACCCGGCATATCATAACTTTAACCAACCTAGTATGCCGGATTGGTCTTATCCGAATCAATATAACCCATACCCCTAATCTTATGACTATAATTTCCAGAATAATTTCAACTCTTCACAGAGTCAATGGGGATTCACCTCCCCCGAGTCCAATTTTCAACCAACTTGTCCTCCTTATCCACCTTGTCCACAATATTTCCAAGATTCATACTCAGTTCTACCAGTCCAAAATAGAAAACCATCAATTTTGAAAATGAGTATGCGTGAGTCCAAGCAACAATTACAAAATCTGATGGACTCACAATTTCACCACCAATTCCAAAACAACACTTCATCTTTTCAAGACCAATCACAACTAAATGATGAATCAATCAACAATGAAAAGATGCTTGAAGCCATGACTCAGGCTTAAAACGCTCGTAATCATGACATAGATATGATGGTCCAAACTCTACGTTCTCACCGTTTGGCCTTTTCTGATGTCGCTAACCATACTGTTAGAGCTAAAGAGTCATGTTATTTTGGAGAACAAGGTTCCATTTCAGTACAATCATTTGAACTTACCCAAACTCCAATTTTTGAAAATGACATTGACAGTTTGGCAAGTTATCCCTTTCCTGAAATTGAATTTGAGAATGAATATGATCATGAATCCCAACTTAGTGATTCAATTCTACTTCCTGATTCAATTATGACTCTGGTGTCTTTACCTGATTTCAATTTTTTCCCGAGTCAACATTAGATCCTGTGCCAATTCATAATAAAATTGAATCGCCCATCTTTGATGATCATTATATTGAACTTGACCAATTTCATACTTTTGAAAGTCCCATTGATAAATTGGCAAGTTCTCATTTTTATGAAATAGAACTTAATGAGAAATGTGACCTAGATTCTCAATTTTGTGATCCAGTTCAAATTCGCGAATCAATATTGACTCATGTTTTGTTACCCGACTTGAGTAATATTTTAGAGTTAGTTTTGATTCCCACACCTGTCATTCTTGAACTTGAATCACCAATATTAAGTCACATTCCATTGTGGGAAAATGAATGTGGACTTGAATTTCAACTTTTTGATTTGGACCCACTTCCTGAACCAATCTCGACTCCTGAACCTTTACTTGACTTAAGTCATTTTTCTGAGTCGGTATTAGTTCCCATACTTTCAAAGTCCAAGTAAATCATTCCATCTTTTCAAACTCCATTTTGGTACAAGGCGGTTGACAAAGTTGACTCCGAAATTAATTATGAAATTTGAAAATTAGATGGGGTGAAATTTTTAATAAAGATAATTCATGTATACATCATTTTGTGGGTTATATTAGAGAGATTTCTGGTGGGTTCCTCCGAACTCCACGAAAAGTCGATTGGGCCGCATTTCGTGACCAATCAGACCACCACCGGAACCACCACCTTAAGGTAGTATTTTTCTTCCCTTTCTTCTTTTCCATGCATCTTTGCATTAATTCATACATTGAGGACAATGCATGAGATAGGTGTGGGGGAGGGTTCTAACATAATTTATGTTTTTCTTTTTATTTAAAAAAATATTAACATTTTCTTTACTTTTAAAAACTTTTTGAAAATAGAAACAATATTTTGACATATTTTTTGTAAGAAATTAAGTCAATTTTAAGGAATAGGAAAATCAAAATTAGGATTTCTTAAACTTGGTCAAAATAAGATTATTTGTTTGATTTTTAGGGTTAGGAAGATAATTTGTCAAAGTAATTTAGTCTTAATCTTTAACTTAATGAAATGTGCACACCTTTATACACTTACACACTTGGGGTTCAAAAACAAAGATTCTTATGTCTTATATAAAAATATATATATATATATCTATGAAAGATGAACAAATCTAATTATTGATTAGCTAGGTGCTTTGGCCTAAGTAAGCCTTGGTATTTATGCGAAAGATGATTAGATAAGTTTGAGAAAAATATATATATATATATATATATATATATATATATATATATATATATATATATATATATATATATATATATATAAACAATCATTTGATTAAGCTGGGTATTTGTGCCTAATAAAGCATAAGTATTCACGCCTAAAAGTGGTTCATATAATAAAATCCTTAGTTTTGTGGCCTTATTTGCTCGAGTCCTTAAGTCCTTGGGGTTTTTCTCACCCAGTGCCCTAAGACCGTTTGGTTTGGGAGTCACCGATTAAAGGCTCGTTACATGGGCAGATTAGAAAGCCTAATAGAATTAAGGAATAATACTACCAAAAATAAAATAAAAATATATATATAAATAAATAAGGCATAAGAGTTAGAGTTAAAGAACCCTTATTCAAAATTTTCACGGTCACAAGGTGAATATGACTTAGGGTAAAGTAATAGACTAGATGAGAAGTACAATTTGACTCCTTATTTTGATTGATAACAAATTTTTGAATAGAAACTAAGTTTAGGAATGAAAAATTCGGTTTTCCTATAACTTATAACTTACTTAAAACTTACAATAATATTTTAAATATTTTTCTTTCAAAATATGTTTTCAAAATACTAACATTTTTCTCTTTCTTTACGGATTTTGTGGGTGTAATCCACTGAAAACCCTCACGAGACAAAACTCGTCCTCTAGGGGAAACCTAGAGGTTTAACGGCTTGTTGCACATGCTCAGTGCAATCGCGTGACCTGCGAAAGTGGTCTAATAATCCTTAGTATAGTTTAGTTGTTTTGCTCGAGGACGAACAAGAGATAGGTATGGAGGTATGATCGGTCGCTAATATTGCACATTCATTATCATATTCTCATACTTATTATAAAATAAACTCTGTTTTTTCTTAATTATTGTTTAATTTATTTGCAGACCCATTCCTAAAGGAGAGTGAAGAGAAATGAGCTCAAAAGCCTATCAAATTCTGAATTAAATCAAAATTAATTCGAACTCAGTAAATCAGGGCAGATCAGGTCGGTTCAGATTGGTTGAAAACCAGTTTGAACAAATTCTTACAAATCAATCGGTTGAAACTAAGGATCAAAGGTCACTTCGTCAAAATCCTGGACTTAAACTGTAAATCCAGCTGAAGATAAACATCAATCGTGAAGCCGGAGAGTTCCACCAATAGGGTATGGCCACCTGGCCACACCCTGGCCGCGGAAACGCGGCCAAAGCCGCGTTTCTGCGGCTTTGTTAGAGAGTTAGGGGGAGCGTTTGCTCCCCCTATCTTCATACGCTCTCATAGGTTAGGTTTTGCCTATAAATACTGGGATTTTTAGAGCGTACGAAGGACGACCAAGTAGAGAGTAGAACTTAGGCTAATTTGTAGTTTGTAACTTAGGTTTTCATTTTCTTTCATGTAATTTTATTTTTTTTATGTAACTGAGAGGAGAGGATACTTTCATGGAGGAATGAGAGCAAGTTTGTACTGCAGGTGACACTGGTGCGAGTGATCTCTTCTTCCATTGTTATTTGAATTGAATCAAAGTTACTTTTCTTCTTTACTCTTGTTTTCGTTTACTCTCCTCTAATGTGTTGCAATCCAAGTGAATCTGTTAGCCTCGAGACTGCTTCGCCATTGCAAGTGCCCTTGATGGCCTGTAGTGATGAACCACCATTCTCTTGCTAGTATAGCTTGCCCTTTTATTCTTAATGTAGATCGGGAATGAGGAAGATCCTACACGCCATGCTTGATCGCCTTCAAAGACAAGGTAAGTCGTAGCTACGAATCCAAGGTATATGAGCACAAAAGGGGTAAGTAACTTTTAGTTTCTTTCTTTTCGTTTAATTCTTTAGTTTAGAACACCACAATCTACCACTTCTTTTATCATTCCTTTTCTATTTCTTTGTACATATCATTTCTAGTTTTTTCATCTTTTTAATCTACCATCTTCTTCCCAACTCACTTTAACCTAATTTTTCTCTTTTTCTTCACAAGAACTGAAAGAAGAATTTTAACCATTCTTTGCATCTTAAAAGAAAACTTACTAAAAAAGCTTTCATCGCTAGTCCGTCCTTGTGGATCACGACCCGCATAGCCACTTGCTATCGCGATAGAATTGAGCACTTGCACATCTCTATTTTAAAGTTCTGAAATTTTGTATTTGTGTGTAGGTAAAACCTCAATCATTGTACTCCCACTGGAAGTCCAAATCCCATCTCTACACCTTGCCTTGACGGCAGAGATGATAAATGAGGAGAATCATCGACTACCACTCCAAGAGCTGGAGGCTTTGGATGATAAACGCCTATAAGCTCGACAGCAAATCGAGCTCTATCAAGCTCGAATTACCAGAGCCTTCAACAAGAAAGTCAAGGAGCGGACTTTCAAGAAAGACGGCCTTATCTTAGCCGTCAGAAGACCTATGGTGATGACGCGTAAGACCAAGGAAAAATTTCAGCCCAAATGGGAAGGACCATTTGTAGTAGAGTCGGTTTACTTAAATGGAACATATCGCCTTATAACCCAGATGGTGATACGCCTATGATGCCAATCAACGGTAAATTGTTGAAAAAATACTATCCTTGATAGCATTCTTTCCCAGATTAGGTTAATACTATACCTCTGACCAAAACCCCAGATCTAAGATATTTGAAAGAACACCAAAGAAAAGCTTCTTTCTTCCTTCACTGGATCATATCACGGTCGAGCAGTGTCGAGCCGATCGAGCACTGGTTACAGCATGATGCATGATGTAAATAGTGAAGAAGAAACAAAATGCAAGACTTTGATTTTAGCTTTGTTACTCTTCTCTAAGTGTACCTATGGACATCCGACGCCTCCGACGGTTAAGGATAGAGGAAAATGTTAGCTTTTAAGTCCAACATAAATCTTCGACAACTCATCATGCTGAGGGGAATAGTATGGCTAGCCCAACTCAAACGGTAGTTGGTAAAGGCACACCAAATTCGTTGATAGCTGAGAGTTTGCTAAAAATCCTATGGGACTTGGTCCATCCTCTCCTCCAAAATCCCTTACCAATTCTTTTTCATAGAATGGTAGGGCCACAAAAATACCTGTGTTCATCTCTCCAACGAAATGAACTAGGACTTGTCATGTTAACAGTAAACCTCTAACAAACCGGATCTCCCGATCCCCAGCAGATTCAGTCAAGTTAATATTAAACCTCTGACAACAAAACTCATTTAAAAATCTCCACTGTTATGTTAATATTACACCTCTAACGCCGAATCTTCCATCTCCCTAGGAAATCAGCGATTGTCACGTTAATATTACACCTCTGACAATTCGTATTATTTTCCACCAAAATCCCAAACCAATTCTCTTCCATAAAGTGATAGGTCCACAAACGCAATCATTGTTAAGTTTAATACCACACCTCTAATAATGAAAATTTTCAATACTCCCCATCGAGTACAAACTTCATTTGTCGCTCCTCTACATGGAGTCACAAGTCTTCAAATTTGTCATGTTAAAATTGCACCTCTAACATTCTAAACTTCACTTGTTAATTCTCATCAATAGAATGACAAATCCTCAAAATTGCTCCTATCGTAAACCAATTCTTGTCAAGTTCAAAATTGCATCTCTGACATTCCAAATTTCACTTGTCGATTCTCATCAATAGAATGACAAGTCCTCAAAACTGCTCATATCACAAGTTAACTATTGTCATGTTAACAATACACCTCTGACAAATTATTATTAAGTTAACATTACACCTCTAACAGTGATTAAATTGCTGCCAAGTTCAATATTAAATCTCTGACAGTCACTTTTCCTCAGGCTTCCATATCGAAGCTGAGATGAGCAATGCTAAGTTTAACATTACACCTCTAACGTCCAGTTTATTATTAAGTTTAACAATATACCTATGACAATGACTTTCCCTCGAGCTTTCCTATCGAAGTTGAGATGACTAAATGCCAAGTTCAAAATTATACCTCTAGCATTTTCTACACTGTCAAGTTTAACATTACACCTATGGCAGTGATGTTTTCAGTTTTCCCAAATGAAGTTGAAATTCCCGTTGAGCCAAGTTAATATCACACCTCTAGCTCACATTCCTTTCGAGTTAATATCACACCTCTGACAGTAATCTTAAATTCCTGAAATGGAATTTTTCTCCAACTTTGACTCGTTAAGTTAATTATCGCATTTCTATCAAGTCAAGAGTTCCTACTTCTATTTATCTAATTTTCAATGCAAGAAGGAATTCAAGACATATAAGAAGACAAGAAAAAGTGTCATTTTTATTGATATTCAAACATATGAAAGTGATACAAGACGCTCTCTTATACAATAAGACTGAGCGTTACAACAAAAAAGTACAAAGAAGTCCCTTTACCCAGTGAAAGGCTGCACTCACTCCTTAAAACACGAAAGGTACATGAAATTCTTCTTGACTGTGGCAAGAAAAAGCAGATTGACTTCTTCTCTTCTTAAGAACAATGGTGTTTCTCGAGGTCAAAATGTGGGGGAGCATTATGATTCCACCCGACTAACTGGTGTGAGCCGTAATTCTTCGCTTAATGGCAGATTTTGCCACCAAAGAGCTAGATCTTCCTTAATCAAAATTGGCAAAGGGAGGATCTGAGACCTTACTGGTGGGCAAATTTTGCCACCAAAAAGCTGAATCTTTTTTGATCAAAATTGGTAAAGGGAGGATCTGAGACCTTACTGGTGACATTCTCTTTCCTGTGGCCTTCAAGGGCACCATACCCACCACCATACCCACTATGACCATGACGAACCAGGGGCATTGCTGGTGCGTCATATCTAATAAGGCCTTGACGGGCACCAATAACTGCTCGGATCCTCCTCGCCCATGGACAGGAACTCTGACTCCCCGAGCGCTCGCCAAATCGAACAAGCTGGCTGGTCAAAATATTCTCCCATGAGCCCAGCGAAGACGTAAAAGACTGACTGAGGCTGCCAGAACCTACAAGACGTAAAAACTAAAAGGTTAAAATTCTGCGAAGATAGGAACAGAGAATCTGAGGTGCAAACGCGAGACTGAAGTCATGAACTCCAGACGCATAATTAATCAGTGCAGAGAATATGGATCCAAACGCGGTCTGGTTTTAGACCTGCGTCCGAGATGTAAGATACGAGGCAACTCAGATGCAGTTCGCCACACCCGCGTTGGAAACGCAGGGGTTGCCACATCCGCGTCCAAAAGTCTCAAAAGAGCAGACTTAGTATTCTCTAAGTCAAGAACCCCAAATGCGAGCTTTATATACAAAACTCATGTTTCAAGATCCAAACACAGAGTTTATCATATTCGCGATCAAAGAACTTGTCACTTAGAGTTTAAAGTCCGTAAGCTCACACTTCATCAAGAAGTCCGAAAGACGCGTCTACCGAACACAGGCGCATCAATAAGATTTCAAGAGAAGATTAAGAGATTGAATCTCTTCAATGGACGGGAAAATAGAACTTCAAGGGGACTGAATATTTCATGGCGATAAATAGTTTCTACCCCAGAAAGAATTCTCTAGAAGTTGGGCTTTATTCGTCAAGGCGCGACCGTAAAATCACCTAAAGTAATGTTTTTTGATCTTGAAATCACTTGACAGTGATAATCTTCGGAGAAGATTGAAGGAAAGCATGGAAGTTTTGAGTTCTTGTTGCTCATTAGAACACATGCCCTTGAAGGGAAGATAGACAAATCAAGATGAAGACCTTCAAAGCGCATGCTCTTAAGAAAAATAGTCTAGATAATGGATTGTTAAGAGGCTGAGGCCTATTTATAGGCAAGCTATAAGGCTTATAATTAATGGCATAAAAATCAAAGCCATCAGCGTGGACATCAAATCCAATGCGTAGCTAACATGTGGATTGTCGCTCCGGGAAACACCAATGACACAAGTTCCCAGCCGTCAACAGCAACTTAGCATTAAAAGATCCAATAAGATCTTTAAAATAGTTGTTTTGAAGGCTGCGTCCTTAAGTCCGCGTTCTTGCACAGGCTCAAAGGCCGCGTCTATAAGTCTGTGACCTTTCACAAAGACTTGAAGGCTGCGTCCTGAAGTCTGTGTTCTTGCACAGGCTCAAAGGCCGCGTCTATAAGTCTGTGACCTTTCACCAACCTGAAGGCGTGTCCCCCTTTATCAAGAACGCAGGTTTGTGTCTCAGAGCCGCGTCCTCTCAATGTGACAGAGTCACGTCTCTCTTGAGCCAGATCCGCGTCCCTGCCAAAACAGCTGAGAGTCGCGTTTCTCTCGATGAGCCAGAGCTGCGTTTTCATTGACGGTTCAGAGTTGCGTCTTTACTACAAACGAGAACTGCATCTAATGGCAAACCCTGTACAACCTGAGTTTATCATTCGCGCGTCTTTCATGATGAGCCAGACACGCGTCTCCATCAATAGTTCAGAGCCGCGCGTTTGAAAATCAAACACGGACATGAGCCTCGCGTTGGCGGTTCACATTCAAAAGAGAATTAAGAGTTAAGAGAACTCTTTAAGCTCCTTTAATGGTGAAAACCAGTTCAGATGGTTTTATTACCTAAAATGGGGGCCTCCTGCATGGAAGAACCGCTCATTTGAATCTCTGGAGCGACAACGCTCAAGGACGAGATAGCAGGTTGGTCTTTGGTGCCATTTCGACCTTGAAATCGGTGTTAAAGACGAAGGAAAGTGGACAGAGCTTTAGGGTTTTTCTTAACTCTCAACACAAGGCTTAGTATAGAAGAAGAAGAGTCTAATGATGACTCTTGAAAGTCTGTTGTCTTTTATAAACACAGTGATCCACATAGATACACGGCGCGTGTCTCGAGGCCTAATCTTCGCCCTGAAATTACACCTAGAGGGGGGTGAATAGGTGTAAGGCTAATCTAATGACAAATGATGTGGAATTAAAAACTAATTGCAACACACTTAGTGTAACCAAAGAGTGTTGCCGAATTCCTGGTAAAGGGCTCTGGACTATCTCCTCTAAATTTCTCTAAATAAGAGTTGAGGTGCTATATGAAGCTCTCTTGGTTGAATACAAGTGAGGCACACAAACAAACAATGCCAAGCATATAAATGATATGAACAATATGAAATGATGCAAGGCACAATGTAAGAGAGAGTAAGAGATAGTGGATCAAACGCAAACACAAAGATATGTTTCGAGGTTCCAGCACCCAGCTCTGCGTCCCCGCCTTCACACAGAAGGATTTTCACTAACTCGTCCACACAGGATTTCCCACACAGAGAATCTCCACTGAGGATTTGGGTAATACAAACCAGGAGTAAACAACTCCTCTCTCCAACAATATAACCTCTCACTAGAGGTAAGGCACAATACAAAACAGCTCTACACTTAGAGGGATGGGCGCTTAGCAAAACAACAATAAACCTCTCACTAGAGGGATTAGGCTCAAAGCCAAACAACTACAATCACCTCACACTTGAGGGATAAGACACTTAGCTAACACTCCAACAAACACCTCTACGCTTAGAGGGATATCAATCTCACTCTCCACAATCACCTCAACACCAAAGGGATAACAACACAATCACCTCTCACTAGAGGGATATCACAAAGTAAGAAGGATTTACAATTCTTAGTGGTATCAACAACCACAAACCAAATCTTTCTCACAAAACTAGATCCTAATAGATAGGATAGATATGATAAGCTCAAGTGTGAGAAAATAAAGTGTTTGGAACAAAGAAAAACACTTGGGAAAATCTCCAAACAGATATTGAATTTAGATCAAAAATCAATTCCCAAAAGACTCTATTTTTCTTTGAAATTTCCAACACTTTAAAAACAAATAAAAGTAAATCCTTTTATTCTAAAAACTATTGCTGAAAAACACTTGAAAGATGTAAATTTTTCTCTCTTAAATCCTTGGAGAAATCAGTTCAAGAAGTGGGTATTTATAGACCCACAAAAAATCTGCTCGTTACAATCTGAAAAAGCCCAGATTGCCCTTTCAGTTGACCGCCCGGTCGACCGGGACTGGATACAGAGAGCAGCAGCTCTCTGCCGGTCGACCGGCCGGTCGACCGGGGCCATTTCCAGAGAGCAGAGCTCTCTGGACGGTTGACCACCCGGTCGACCGGACCACCAGTCCAAACAGCCGTGCATGTCTGTGCACATCGGTCGACCGGACCGGTCGACCGACTTCTGCCGCGGTCGACTGTCCGGTCGACCGGCAGAAGGCAGGCCAGTTTATGTTTAGGGATTAAAAACTTGGTTATTTTCCTTCTTAAAAAATCTCATAAAATCACATAAATTTCACAAAAATTAGTTCTTATTAGATCTTTGAAACACAAATATGTGTGATAAAAATTCAACACATATTTCAAACAATTTGAACCATTTTTGTGAGATTGAAAATTTGCCTTAAACCAAAATCCGTATTTTTCAAAACTTGAATTTTTGAAAAGAAAATTCGTTTTCTCCAAAACACATGTAAATACAAAAACATGATATTGAAACAACTTTGAAGCATGTTGTATATGGATAGAATCCAATATACATGTAAAGATTTATATCTATGTTTTTGACATGAAAAACAAGATCGGTTAAACCGAAAAACCAAAATCAATAAATTTGAAACTTGTGTGTGTATTGTGAACTTGAGCATATCAACACTATCTAATCTTTACACAAGATCTAAACAATCTTAACTAAAAAAATCGAGGTCTTCTTGTAGAACTCCTTCTTCAAGTCGACTCGATCCAAACGTGATCCAACAAGCTTAACTCCAACAGAGTACTAGATGCGATCTTGACGCACGAGCTCTTGAATCACCATGTGAAAGCTCCAAAAATATCTTTGTTGAAGCTAATCACCTACTAATATCTTGATCAAATATCTGAAACTAAGTATCACAAGATTATTAGTAAACTATAACTACATGAGTTAATCATCATCAAAACTAGAGTGAAGGGTCTCTGGGCCAACAATCTCCCCCTTTTTAATGATGACAAAACTCATGGAGTTATATATGCATGGATTAAAGTTAAGCTTCATAGAAGCTCTCCCTTAACTCATGCATAGAAATAAATAATAAAGATATGCAGTGAATGCTCAACATAAATATTCATAAATATGATATTTGATACCAATGAAATAAACATGCTCTTGATACCAATTTTTGATACCAATTTTAAAATAAAAATCTTTTTAAAAAATGTTTCTCTTGATACCAACAAAAGATGTTCTTGATACTAATGGTAAGAGATAACACATTTAAACACACATGCATATTAACACGCATATATAAAACTCCCAAATATCTCTCCCCCTTTTTGTCAATTCATCAACAAAGGGGTACAAAAAAAACTAAAGGGTATAAATAATATTTTTCTCCCTATTTGCATAAATCAAACAATAAAGGTGTATATGCTATATACATTCATGAAGAGGAGAGACGTGAAGTTAACTCCCCCTGCATACATGCATTTATATGAAAAGAGATGACTAAACCCTAACCACATAAAGCATAATATGCAATGTATAAAAGGAGATGTGAAGCTCCTACTACACACGTGTACTACATACCAAAGAAAGGTCAATCACTTCAATATGACATACACTCAACATGAATCTATATATAGAGAAGATGTTAAGTTTTCCTTGCATATAAGCAATACAAATCAAAACATTATGATACCAATTGAAAAATATATCAATTTAGAATGAAGGTATACATCGAAACATCATGATACAAATTTATGATACCAATTGAAAATAAACAAAACATTTTGAAGAAACCAACAACAATTTTGATACCAATTGAAAGATATAAATATATAGGACATCTTGATACCAATTGTAAAAATTAGTACCAAAATATTTTACACTTTTGATACAAATTTGAAAAACATAAACCAATCCTTTTGGTTAAACACTAAAATCATTTTGCAATAGAGATATCAAATAAAGAATAATATCAATTTAAGATTCTTGATACCAATATTGAAAATGAAACATATACCAATTGAAAATAATTTTCATTAGGAGCGAAGGAAACCAATTGAAAAGTAAAATTTCAATTGATAAATATCATTTTTCAACATAAAGAGTGGGAGTAAGATACCAATTGTAAACAAAACCGATTGAAAGGTAAAAACATGAATTTTCTCCCCTTTATGAAATACTAATGAAAACGATGCATAAGCTTGTATATGATACCAATTGAAAAATAATTGTTATTAAGGACTAAATCAAGCTTAGCATAATCAAATTTGTGCTTAAAGATATAGAGATATAGTAAGTACATCCAAAACACATATATATGTATGGAAAATTAAATACCAATCGAAATTGATACTATTTGAAGTTGAAGCATACATATATAGAAACAAATATGAGTATACAAAATAGATATCAATTGTGATACCAACTAAAAACACAATGAGAATCAAGTGTATAACTCATAAAGGCCACCCTATTCATGCACATGTTAAGATGATTTTCAATTTTAGCATACAAGGCATGGTCGCCCATCCAACCCCCCTTCGATGGAAGGAGTTTTCAAAAATAAGTTTAAAAATAATTTTAGCATAATTGAAAACTCTTCCAACATGAAGAATACGAATTAGTTTAAAATAGTTTGAAATAACTAGTGATAGATTCTTCAAAACATGAAACCAAGTCATATAATTTATGAAGCATGCATTCAACACAAAATTGACACTCAAGACATAGAAAGCTCAACAAAGTACTCATAAACTAATGTAATGAGTAAGCATAATTAAAGTGAGTGTACAAGAGTCATGTGAAAAGCATAATCATGAATAAAGGCAATGAAGCTCATATGAAGTTCCTTAAAACATGAAAATTTAATTTTCATCAAAACAATACTAACTCCAAGGCATATGTATGTTTTGTCAAAACTAAAGGCATACAAACATATCAAAACACAATTGAGTCTATAAAGAGATTTTGCATGAAAGGCAAATGACTCAAGGTTATACATGTATATTCAATAGTTTTGACAAAATTAACATATACATGAAGCTAAAACATATCATCATGAAAAATATGTCCAAAAATAGGGAATACAAGTCAAAATGCTTGAATCATCAAAACTAGGCTATACTAGTATATCTAATGGGTACAAATAAGCAATCAAGCACAAATATATAATAATCTATTTGTGGCTCATTAGTTGTACTAGCATATGCACAAGTTTTAATGAAAAATTACATCTAAACATGTAATCAAAACATGAAGCATAAAAACAAAACATAAAATCAATAAGATCATTATGAAAATGCACATGTCTTGATCTATGATATACACAATAACTAAATAAGAGTGAGAACACAAAAATATGGATTCATATGAACATGGGTGTATCTCAAATACTATACATGTATGTCACAAGTCTAATTATCATGTCATTTAACATAGTAATCAAAACATGTTAAAAATCAATAACATAAAAGCATGTAAACTACATGGGAGTTTAGAGATCGTTATCAAAATCATGAGGGCACATCTCTATATCTCCAAACCATGGTGGTCCTCCCTCCAAACTTTTCTTGAAAGTGATGCATTCAAAATAGTCATCGTTTAGTTCGGAACGCATCCACCTCAAGGCACCATCACTCTCACATCAAGTGAGAGCCCACACTACATCAAAAATAGGAGTGGCTTTTGGTACCCATACTCTATTGGGTCCATTGGGGTTAGCACCTTTCCTAACCCAAACAAATCTATTTACAAAATTTGAATCATGTATCCTATTATAACAAAATTTTGCAACGTGGCCCTTACGTCCACAATGTGTACAAGTGCACACATGAGCATACATTGTGTTATGTATATAAACGTGAGGAGTATGTCTATGTCGTGAATTGTGTACATGCATATTTGAAACTTGTTTCTTTCGAAACATAGATTCCAACCGTGTGTGGTTCAAATCACATTGGCTCAAAGTGGAGCCCAAACAATCAACACTCTTCTTTAGCATAGTTATGTTATTTTCAATAATAGCAGAAGAGGTGGAGCATGCAAGTGGTACACTAGGTGGTGAAGCATGGCAAATATGTGTATCAATATCATGTTTCAAAGAATTGTTTTTCTTAGAAACCAAATCCAATTCTTTTGAAATAGAAATAATTTTGTTTTTCAAAGATTGGTTTTCTTTTAACACAAAATCAAGTTTTGAAGATAAAATTTCATTCTTCTTCAAAATAATGTCACAATCATTTTGTTTTTCAAAATTTCATTTTCCTTTAATGCAAGGTCAAGTTAGGATTAAAGTGAGTCACGTTCACTTGAAATCTCTTCCTTCTCTTGCAAAATCAAATCAAGTTTTAAACACAAATCCTTATTTGTTCTTTTAATTCAAAACTTTTCTTTTTCAAAAGTTTATGTTTTTCTAACAATTTTTCAAAACTGTAATACCCCGTTTCCGGAATACGTACTTAGTTGCGTATTCAGCTTTTCGATCGTATTTTTCAATTTACTTCCCGTATTTGACCGATTTTAATTTCAAATATCATTTTCTAAAATATTAGATTTTATGAGAATTTCTGGAATTTTCTAGAATTTAAATGAATTTCTTCAAACCGGTGTCGACCAGTGCCGCTGATCGATTCCCGAATTTTTATCTTACAAACTGTTTAGAAATTCTAGAAGATTCTTTAGACATTTCTGCTTAGAATAATATTCCTTACTTAAATACTTTTTCTGAAGATTTTACGAATTTATGGATATCCCACCGGAGTCGGCAGAAGACTGATTCCAGTATTTTTATTTCATAAACAGTTAGGAATTTCTAGAAAGTCCTTTAGGCATTATTTCTTAGAATCATACTTCTCATCTAAATCCTTTTTCTGAGAGTTTTATGAATTTATGAAAATTCTTTCGGAGTCGGTAGGTAACTGATTCCGGGATTTTTTAACTTAAAAACTATAAAGTATTTCTTCAAATGGATTTCACTATGAGTCTTCATATAATATTATTGATTTTTGGTGAAAATTGCGAGTCGTTCCGAGATACTTGAATTTCGAACGATTTCGGTATTTTCCGAAATGTTTTCCCGCATACTCGACTTTAACTCGAGAATTTGTGTTTCTGATATTTTCATTTTTGGAGACCAAGAAAATATCTTCTCATTTCATTTCTTTTTCTTTTTCCTTTCTCTATTTTCCTTTCCTTCATCTCTAAGTCAAAGGATTTTCCAATTTCCAAAAATTCCAACAATTCAAATTTTACAACAAATATCTCAAATTCCACACTCTTCCTCATTAATGCCCTCTTTCTCTCTCTCTCTCCATGGCCGGCCACCATTGGCCAAGGGAGACACCTCACCCCCTTTTTTACACAAAAACCCCTCTCAATTTCTTTATTTGCATTCCCTTTACAAAAATCAAATCCTATATAAGTTTTTCCTTTACAATTCTTTTTCTTTTCTTCACTTCACCAAGAAAATAGCCTTCAACCTTTCTCCTCCATCTCAAACCCTAATTCCAAAGAACACCTCAAGGCCTTCATCTTCTTCTCAAGCTACCACAACCCTTGGATTTGGATCGCATCTCTCTTCGTCGGAAGTATCGCCAAAGACCTAGTTGGTGATATCGTCGACCACAATCTTTCGGAACTCGTAAAAGTTTCACACAACCGATCGAAGTGAGTATAATTACTCACCAAGACTTGCAATCTTCCTTGTATACTTGTGTTGACAAATCATGTCCCCTTAAGTCATCAAAATCATATTTTTAGCTATCAAAAATAACCACCACAAAAATCTGATTTTGACCTAACAGCAGCATTTTTCAGAACTTCGGTCGACCGGCCCAAGGGGGGCAGTCGACCGATGTGCACAAACGTGCACAGTTTTGAGTAGGCGGTCGACCGGTTCACCAACCAGTCGACCGGTAGAAAACCTGGAGCTCACGGCCCTGTATCGGTCGACCGGCAGTCGACCGACAGGCGACCGGTAGTTATATCTCCGGTCGACCGGCAGTCGACCGGAAGTCGACCGACCAAACCTGGAGCTCACGCATTTTGTCCGGTCGACCGGCAGTCGACCGGCAGTCGACCGTTAACCTGTTTTTGGGCAAAAATTGTTGTTTCTTTTATGAATTGGATTTTACCCTTGCTTCACATATGATATACTATCTTGTTCATGCTCTATGATTTGTACTACATGACATGTTACTTGATGGACCTCATGACTTGTTACTTCTTGACTCGTTATCATATATTCTCATTTTAGGACTTGTTAATATGAAATATCTCCATCTCTTCATGCTATCACTTAAACACCAAGCATGATACACTCGACTATTTATAAAATGGACCAACTTACACATGGGACGGGGGAAATATGCGGATATCGGTATGTGTTCGTGTTTACAGTGGTATTAGGTTAATTGTACAATTATATTCCGGTCTGACCTGAGGGCCTCCAGGGGACCGAGGGGAGTGCTTGCTCCCTATTCCTGAATACTGTCATGACTAAGGGCATACATAAGACCCTCCTGTTAGGCCTTGCGGCTGGTTCCGTCATCAAGCAACGGAACACCCTGGACCGTGGTCCCGGGCATGTACGGGACCCACTGTAAACATAGTTCGTCGATACAACCGCTGTTTCCAATAACAGACTTGCTTTACTAGGATATGGATCTATGTGTTCTGGGACGCTGGGTCACATAGCTAGATATCACAGTAAGACAAGTAATAATAATTATAGACTTAATTTGTACATTCATTGCATTATGGCTTTACCTTATTATGTTTTCATCACTTGTTAGTCGATGCTATTTATTACTGTTCCATCTTCTTTATTCCTGTCCCTTAGCCACTTGGCTACAGTTGTTTACTATTATATGTCTTGATTCCTTGGATTTGCATATTCAGATTCTGAGGCTTGGAACGAAGTGGAGCCATCCACAGAGGACCAGGCTTATTTCAGTGAGCAGGCTGACCACCTCTAGTTCCCTCGTGCCAGACTCTTCCTTTTGGCTCACGAATCTTCATCCATTACGTGAGCATCTTGTGTACATGTTTGTATATTGTCTTTTTGGACTTGGATATGATAAATAACACTTGTAAAGTGTATTACTTTATCATAGTTTGTATAACTTTGTACTTGTATCTTGTAAGTTGGCATATGAATACACCACGCTTTGTGTTGTACTCTGATTCCTTATTGTACTTTTATGCTTAGCGTATATACGTGGGGGCTTCTTCTGACCTACATATATACGTCGCAGTGACGTCCCCGTATCCGTGGAATCGGGGCGTTACAGGTTGGTATCAGAGCTTAGGCTCTCACACCTAAAAGTACAATCAAGTGGCAAATTCTAGTAATTTGCGAATGCCAACTACAATGTACAGAGTTATCAAGTCCTTCTTGATTCCGTCCTTGATTCATTTCCTTGTGTTCTAAACTCCTTCCATCCATTTGTTTCCAATTCCAGTTATCCTATTCCAATTCGGTATGGAGAGACGATCGGGTCGTAACAATATCGGGCAAGTACCGAATGGAACTGTAGGAGGAGAGAATGCCGATGTCCTGAGAGTTATTCAGGCCATGATGGAGAACCAGCAGCAGCAGACTGAACTCCTCAGGCAGGAGTTAGCAGCCCCGAAGGAGCAGAGACCGGGAAACATTTCAGATTTCCGACGGCTGCAACCAGCAATTTTCACAGGAGGAGAGAAGCCATTGGATGCTGAGCAATGGCTGACGGACACCACTGATTTGCTGAATGCAGCCCGTGTCCCGAAGGAGAACCAAGTAGAGGTTGCTAAGATTCAGCTGAAAGACATAGCTCGAACTTGGTGGTTAGCCGAGGAGGCCCGCTTGGAGAAGCCTGTCACTTGGGACACGTTCTCCAAGAGTTTCTACAGCCGATTCTTCCCTGCTACGGCGCAGAAAGATATGGAGGAGCAATTCATCAGACTCCAGCAGTGGAACAAGTCCGTGGATGAGTATGCCGCGGAATTCCTTAGACTCAGCCGCTTTGCTCCGTACATGGTGACGGATGAGGAGAAGCGAGCAAGCAGGTTTCAGCAGGACCTACAGATGGACATTCAGATGTTCCTAATGCCCCATCATCTGAAGACCTATGCAGAAGTTCTCACCATCGCTCGAGAGGTGGAGCGTGGGTTTGAGAAGAAGCAAGGAGACCAGATGAGGAATCAGGCCATGAAGAGGCCGTTTGTCCCAATGGGAAGAGGAGGACCATACAGAGCAGCAAAGGTTCTGGCAAGACCACCATTCAGACCAGCTCCTTATCAGATGGCTCAATCAGGTCCTATCTGCAATTATTGTCAGAAACCAGGTCACACTCAGCAGAACTGCCGTAGAGCAAATGGGTTGTGCTTGGTGTGTGGTTCCCGAGATCATTCTGTCGAGGCTTGTCCACACAGGAGGATGGGGATTGCCAATCAGACTATGCCAGCACTTCCAGGACCCAGTGGACAGAGAGTGCTGCCAGGGCCACTTGGGCAGAGGAACCAGGGACCAGTGATGAGGAGAGCTCTCCCCCTTCCTCCACAGCAGATTGTTCGTCCAGTGCAGAGAGGAGCCAGGACTGCAGCAGGGCGTGGTAGAGGTCAGGCTTACAACCTGACAGAAGCAGAGGCTGAGGCTTCTGAGGAGGTGATTACAGGTAACATCAGAGTACATTCACTACCTGTTCTCGCTCTCTTCGATTCAGGTGCACCCACTGTTATATCTCAGATAAATTTGTGGCTTTACATTCTATACCTGTTAGATCATTAGACCACAAATGGGAGATAAGTACAGGGAATGGGGTAGTTATATCTTCTCAGGCTTGTACTGATTGTCCAGTAGAACTTTGTGATAAGACTTTGGCCATAGATATGCTCGTACTAGACACCAAAGGGTACGACGTAATCTTAGGCATGACCTGGCTCAGTCAGTACTATGCAGTTATTGATTGTAGGGAGAAGAAGATTAATTTCAGAATCCCTCATCAACCGAGTTCCAATTTAGTGGAGAAGTGAAGTCTACCAAGGGAAAGACTCAGATGACTACTTCGGAGGTTCAGAAGCAGAAGGTACCGGTGTGGGATGAATTCCCAGAAGTGTTTGCTGAGATTTCAGGACTGCCACCGAGAGGATGATTGAGTTCTCCATTGACACAGTTCCAGGAGCAGCTCCTATATCCAAGGCTCCGTACAGGATGGCACCGACGGAGTTAGAAATTCTGAAGAAGCAGCTGCAGGAGTATTCAGATAAGGGATTGATTCGGCCAGTACATCACCATGGGGAGCTCCAGTGCTATTGGCAAACAAGAAGGATGGTGGTAAGAGACTTTGTATTGACTATAGGGAGTTGAACCAAGTTACCATCAAGAACAGTATCCCTTACCCAGGATTGATGATCTGTTTGATCAGCTTCATGGAGCCCGTGTATTCTCTAAATTGGATTTACAGTCGGGTTACCATCAGCTAAGGGTGAAGAAGGAGGATATTCTGAAGACTGCATTCAGGACCCGTTATGGCCCTATGAGTTTCTAGTGATGCCTTTCGGAGTCACTAATGCCCCTGCAGTTTTCATGGACTTGATGAACCGAGTGTTCTCGCCCTATCTGGATCAGTTTGTTGCTGTTTTCATAGATGACATCCTGATCTATTCAAAGAACAACAGGGAGCATGCAGAATACTTGAGGATTGTGTTGCAGACTCTAGCAGGAGCAGCTTCATGCAAGAGGAGCAAGTGTGATTTCTGGTTGGACAGCATAGCTTTCCTTGGACATATGGTTTCAGCAGAGGAATTTCAGTTGATCCCAGCAAAGTCCAGGCATGTAAAAGATTGGCCAGTTCCGAGGACGGTGACTGAGATTAAGAGTTTTCTTGGACTACTAGCCGGATATTACAGACGCTTTGTCCAGGATTTCTCTAGGATTGCAGCTCCGTTGACCCAGCTCACCCGGAAAGGAGTAAGGTACATATGGACAGAGGAGTGTACCGCAGCATTTTGAGCAATTGAAGCATAGCTCATTTCAGCTCCAATCTTGAGGACTCCCTCAGGGAGAGGAGGGATGGTCATATTCAGTGATGCATCGGGAAAAGGCCTGGGATGTGTACTTATGCAACATGATCATGGTATCGCATATGCATCTAGGCAACTGAAGCCTCATGAGAGGAATTACCCACCTCAATGACTTGGAGTTGGCAGCTGTGATTTTTGCCTTGAAGATTTGGAGGCACTACCTTTTGGGAGATAAAGTGCTGATATATACACGATCACAAGAGCCTCAAGTATATCTTTTCACAGAAAGAGTTGAACATGAGGCAGAGGCGGTGGTTGGAGCTTATGGCAGACTATGATATTGACTTGCAATATCATCCAGGCAAGGTCAATACAGTTCCAGATGCACTGAGCAGGATGCCCGAGAACAGGGTGCTAGTCCAAATCACTCAGCAGAAGGAGTTGATTCGAGATTTCATCAGATTGGATTTGATGTTGGTGCAAGGAACTGAGAAGGCAGGGCAGCTCATGGCTTTACAGATCCAGTCATCATTGATTGATGAGATCAAGGAAGCTCAGAAGGAGGACCCCAGATTACAGATATTTCGAGCTCAGGTGGAGGGCTGGATTGAGGACTGATATCTGTATCCATCCAGTGGTGCTTTGTATTTTGGAAGCAGGCTTTGTGTTCCCCAAGGAGAAGTCAGACAGAAGATTTTGGAGGAAGCACACAGTTCAGCTTATTCCATACACCCGGGGGGAACCAAGATGTATCAGGACTTGAAGAAACACTTTTGGTGGAATGCCATGAGAGGGAGATAGCCCAGTTTGTTGCCAAGTGCTTGGTGTCCAGCAGATAAAGATAGAGCACCAGAGGTCAGCTGGACTTCTACATCCTTTACCGATACCCGAATGGAAGTGGGACACATCACTATGGATTTTGTCACAGCATTACCTCGCAGCCCCAAAGGTAATAATGCTGTGTGGGTTATCATTGATCGTCTCACCAAGTCAGCTCACTTCATACCATTCCGGGTAGTCAGACAACAGAGGTTCTGGCAGACAAGTATATGAAGAGATAGTTCGTCTACATGGAGTTCCAGTCAGTATTGTTTCAGATAGAGACACCAGATTCAGATCTCATTTCTGGAGAGTCTCCAAGAGGGTCTGGGACTCGTCTGAAGTTCAGTACATCATATCATCCTCAGACAGACGGACAATCTGAGAGGACTATCCAGATCCTTGAAGATATGCTTAGAACCTGCATGATAGAGTTCAAGGGATCATGGGAAGACCATCTTCATCTAGCTGAGTTTTCTTACAACAACAGCTATCAAGCCAGTATTAAGATGGCACCCTTTGAGGCATTGTATGGGAGGAAATGTAGGTCACCGATTTGTTGGGATGAAGTCGGTGAGAGGAGTCTTTTGGGACCTGAGATCCTAATGCAGACACAGAGAAAGTCAGGATTATCAGAGATCATCTCAGGGCAGCTCAGAGCAGACAGAGAGTTGGGCAGACACACGGAGGAGGCCATTGGAATTCCAGATTGGAGATCATGTATTCTTGAGGATATCACCTACCAAGGGAGTAATCCGGTTTGGTATTCGTGGAAAGATTGAGCCCGAGATATATCGGCCCATTCGAGATTTTGGAGCGAGTGGGAGATGTGTCTTACAGATTGGCCTTACCTCCATCTTTGGACGGTGTGCACAATGTTTTCCACGTATCTCAGTTGAGGAAATATGTAAGGGATGATAGTCATGTTCTGGATCACTCCGAGCTGGAACTACAGCCGGACTTATCATATCAGGAGCAGCCGATGACCATTTGGTAAGAGTGTGAAGACACTGAAGAACAAGGCTATACCTTTAGTGTTGGTGTCTTGGAACCGGCACGCGCCAGGAGAGGCCACTTGGGAACGAGAGGATGTTATCCGAGAGCGTTATCCTCAACTCTTCGCATCTTGATTGGTAAGACTCTTTCCTTTTATTCTTCTCACTGTATTTTCCATCTTATCCTTCTCTATATCTTTACCTTTCCTGTTACCTTTCACTTTACGAATTTCGAGGACGAAATTTTTGTAAGGTTGGTGGATTGTAATACCCCGTTTCCGGAATACGTACTTAGTTGCGTATTCAGCTTTTCGATCGTATTTTTCGATTTATACTTCCTTATTGACCGATTTTATTTCAAATATCATTTTCTAAAATATTAGATTTTTATGAGAATTTCTGGAATTTTCTAGAATTTAAATGAATTTCTTCAAACCGGTGTCGACCAGTGCCGCTGATCGATTCCCGAATTTTTATCTTACAAACTGTTTAGAAATTCTAGAAGATTCTTTAGACATTTCTGCTTAGAATATATTCCTTACTTAAATACTTTTTCTGAAGATTTTACGAATTTATGGATATCCCAACCGGAGTCGGCAGAAGACTGATTCCAGTATTTTTATTTCACAAACAGTTAGGAATTTCTAAAAAGTCCTTTTAGGCATTATTTCATAGAATCATACTTCTCATCTAAATCCTTTTTCTGAGAGTTTTATGATTTATGAAAATCTTTCGAGTCGGTAGGTAACTGATTCCGGGATTTTTAACTTAAAAACTATAAAGTATTTCTTCAAAGGATTTCACTATGAGTCTTCATATATATTATTGATTTTTGGTGAAAATTGCGAGTCGTTCCGAGATACTTGAATTTCGGACGATTTCGGTATTTTCCGAAATGTTTTCTCGCATACTCGACCTTAACTCGAGAATTTGTGTTTCTGATATTTTCATTTTGGAGACCAAGAAAATATTCTCATTTCATTTCTTTTCCTTTTTCCTTTCTCTATTTTCTTTCCTTCATCTCTAAGTCAAAGGATTTTCCAATTTCCAAAATTCCAACAATTCAAATTTTACAACAAATATCTCAAATTCCACACTCTTCCTCATTAATGCCCTCTTTCTCTCTCTCTCTCCATGGCCGGCCACCATTGCCAAGGGAGACACCTCACCCCCCTTTTTTACAAAAAACCCCTCTCAATTTCTTTATTTGCATTCCCTTTACAAAAATCAAATCCTATATAAGTTTTCCTTTACAATCTTTTTCTTTTCTTCACTTCACCAAGAAAATAGCCTTCAACCTTTCTCCTCCATCTCAAACCTAATTCCAAAGAACACCTCAAGGCCTTCATCTTCTTCTCAAGCTACCACAACCCTTGGATTTGGATCGCATCTCTCTTCGTCGGAAGTATCGCCAAAGACCTAGTTGGGATATCGTCGACCACAATCTTTCGGAACTGTAAAAGTTCACACAACCGATCGAAGTGAGTATAATTACTCACCAAGACTTGCAATCTTCCTTGTATACTTGTGTTGACAAATCATGTCCCCTTAAGTCATCAAAATCATATTTTTAGCTATCAAAAATAACCACCACAAAAATCTGATTTTGACCTAACAGCAGCATTTTTCAGAACTTCGGTCGACCGGCCAAGGGGGGCAAGTCGACCGATGTGCACAAACGTGCACAGTTTTGAGTAGGCGGTCGACCGGTTCACCAACCAGTCGACCGGTAGAAAACCTGGAGCTCACGGCCCTGTATCGGTCGACCGGCAGTCGACCGACAGGCGACCGGTAGTTATATCTCCGGTCGACCGGCAGTCGACCGGAAGTCGACCGACCAAACCTGGAGCTCACGCATTTTGTCCGGTCGACCGGCAGTCGACCGGCAGTCGACCGTTAACCTGTTTTTGGGCAAAAATTGTTGTTTCTTTTATGAATTGGATTTTACCCTTGCTTCACATATGATATACTATTCTTGTTCATGCTCTATGATTTGTACTACATGACATGTTACTTGATGGACCTCATGACTTGTTACTTCTTGACTCGTATCATATATTCTCATTTTAGGACTTGTTAAATATGAAATATCTCCATCTCTTCATGCTATCACTTAAACACCAAGCATGATACACTCGACTATTTTATAAAATGGACCAACTTACACATGGGACGGGGAAATATGCGGATATCGGTATGTGTTCGTGTTTACAGTGGTATTAGGTTAATTGTACATTATATTCCGGTCTGACCTGAGGGCCTCCAGGGACCGAGGGGAGTGCTTGCTCCCTATTCCTGAATACTGTCATGACTAAGGGCATACATAAGACCCTCCTGTTAGGCCTTGCGGCTGGTTCCGTCATCAAGCAACGGAACACCCTGGACCGTGGTCCCGGGCATGTACGGGACCCACTGTAAACATAGTTCGTCGATACAACCGCTGTTTCCAATAACAGACTTGCTTTACTAGGATATGGATCTATGTGTTCTGGGACGCTGGGTCACATAGCTAGATATCACAGTAAGACAAGTAATAATAATTATAGACTTAATTTGTACATTCATTGCATTATGGCTTACCTTATTATGTTTTCATCACTTGTTAGTCGATGCTATTTATTACTGTTCCATCTTCTTTATTCCTGTCCCTTAGCCACTTGGCTACAGTTGTTTACTATTATATGTCTTGATTCCTTGGATTTGCATATTCAGATTCTGAGGCTTGGAACGAAGTGGAGCCATCCACAGAGGACCAGACTTATTTCAGTGAGCAGGCTGACCACCTCTAGTTCCCTCGTGCCAGACTCTTCCTTTGGCTCACGAATCTTCATCCATTACGTGAGCATCTTGTGTACATGTTTGTATATTGTCTTTTTGGACTTGGATATGATAAATAACACTTGTAAAGTGTATTACTTTATCATAGTTTGTATAACTTTGTACTTGTATCTTGTAAGTTGGCATATGAATACACCACGCTTTGTGTTGTACTCTGATTCCTTATTGTACTTTTATGCTTAGCGTATATACGTGGGGCTTCTTCTGACCTACATATATACGTCGCAGTGACGTCCCCGTATCCGTGGAATCGGGGCGTTACAAA